>VWZT01000182.1:72230-89677 GCA_013397055.1 Pachycephala philippinensis
TTCCCTTCCCTTCCCTTCCCTGTCCTTATAAATGTCTACCTGTTTTGTTTTAAAATCATTTAATTTAAAAATGCAATAATATGTATTTTCTTAATTCATAACAGCAGTGATCCACCGTAGTTTGTCTTTTCTCTGACATAAACTTAGGTAGAAGGTAATTAACAAACATGCATTAGAATGGCTAAGTAAATGTCCCAAGGATGAGGAATCTGTCTTCAAAAAGACATATCTATAGTCTGGGTAGTACTGAACCTCTTATCTTCTCTCAGTCCTTGGTATTTGGTTTACCCATGGAAGCAGACTGATGATGCCATAAAAGCCTTTGGGTTTGGTAAGACATGAAAGGTAGATAAAAGTAGAAATTAAAGGCATGAAGAGCAAAGAAAATGTATATCTTTGTAGACATGATTTATTAATCTTTGTAGATAAACCGTTCTAATCAGCAGGGGCGTAAGCAAAAACTTTCTCTAGGTGCTATTCTCTACAGCAGAGATGTCACTCTACAGAAAACCAATTTAAAAGGCATAGTTATTGCAACTTTGCTTTAGTGATTTGGCAACATTTCTTTTTCTCTATTCTCTTCCCCTGCTGAGCCCATCACTGTGCATGACTCTACCGTTCTCTAACCTAAGCTTTCTCTTTTCTTCACTCCCATTGCTCCACCTTTCTTTCTAAGTTCCTTTTTAATGTTATCCCTCTCTTTTAATGTTTGTATTTTTTCTGCTCCACTTGAAGTTACTGTCCTCTTGAAAGTCTTGTCCCATACACCGGGAATTAAGGAAAAACTTTGGGCCTTTGTACAGTTCATTTTTAAAACCCTCTCACTGGACAATGGCTTCTAGCAATAGCAGTGTATGTGGTTCTCCCATGAATGAAAAAATGCATCTTTTTCATGTCAGAAACACTGGTATTTTGAATGATTCTGTTCCAGGCAGATTGTGATGTTTAGAAGTAGCTATTTGTAAACCCAGTTACTCATTTTCAACAGGACCCATGATCAGCTTTAAGCAAGGTGACGGTGACTGCTTGGCAAAAACAAGGTATAACGCCTCCCATCAGGATTTCTATGCCTACTCCCTGTTCCATTTCCTGCAGGGACAGTGAGCAGGACACGGAGTCATACAGAAATTTACAGCCCAAATATCAGAGCAGGGATTCTCAAACCTGGTTTGTTCAGGTGCAGGTATCCTATGCAGGAGGTGGGGGCAGTGGTCCTGAGCCAGTGCTGAGGTAGGAGGGCACCAGCTCCATTTCCCCTCTCACCTGGTATCTCACAAAGTCGCTGCTGGCTCCAGAGCTCCTGTCGCTCCTGAGCAGGCAAAGGAGCAACATCTCTCCACAGCTGCCAAAGAGAAGGCAATGAGATGGATATTTGGCAGGTGTGAAAGGGGCAGCTATTACTGATTTTTGATGTGCCTTTTAGCATTAGCATTTTACACGCAATGCCTTCAGACCTCTTTCAATACACATCTGAATTAATTTAGTTTACTACAGAGTTAACATTTTATTCTTTCCTTTGAACTGTCAGATCATTGATCATCTCAATCCTGTACTTTATGCCCATAAACTGGTCTTATTGTTTGTCTGAATTTCATAGAGGTGTGTATTTTAGAGGGGGAAAAGTATGTTTGTCATGTATAATAAAATAAACACTTTTCTTAATCTGCAAATAATATTCATAAAGTACTTTAAACAAAACATCTTCTAGAACATTTTCAAAGGCTTTGGGAGTGAACTCCCACATTAAAGTAAGAAAACATTCAAAAGTAAAACTAAAAAAAGAAACCTTAAAGCAAATAATTTTTTTTACATCAAAGATCAATTTCTATATTTATTATAACTGTATATATTATATGTTGGGGGTTGATCATATAATATATTGTCTCTGTAAAGTAAATAAAATGTTACAAAAACTTTAAGAAAACACTGAAATTCAAAAGTATATATGGGATGACTTGCAAAGAAAAAAGCGAAGGCTACAGATAGATGGCAACTGGTAGATGAAATTTATTTAACCTGTCAGTTCAGGGAAAGACTGCATTACTGAATTTTACTGGCATATCTTAAAGTAAGAGAATAGGTGAAGGCAAAGAATAAGTTGAAAGTTAGCTGACTAGATGATGCACTGAAATACCTACCTATGGTTCTAAAAAAAGTTACTGTCAACCTGGTCGTGACACTGCAAATACAAATATAAACATTCTTCTCAGGAATAATAAGACAACCTCAAAAGATTCTGCAGTCATAAGAACACAAATTACTGTTACATATTAAATAGTTACTTCAGTAGGTAATCTAACAGGGTTAATTATATTTTGGAATTTGCTTTTTCTATATTTATTTTAAATGGTGTTTTTCTTCTCATATTTCTAAAATGATCCTTCCCCTTTCAAATATGGATGATATTCAAGAAACCATTGACTTCTTCATTTCCCTTGTACCTAAACCTGCATTCACTTTGATAATTTACAGTCAAAACTCCTCCTATGCAATGTAATATGCACTACAACATTGCAGTAAAAAGACTGTTAGGGACTTGACGAGAAACAAACTTTCTGTAATAAAAAGACTGCATATTTGTCCTACTCTTTGTAAAAGCAGTTTAAATTCTATCCAGGGAAGAGGTGAAAATCATTTTGCAAACTATGAGATGATACTTGCAGTATCTTGGTTTCCAGACTGAAATTATACTCAGCAATCAGTAGGTGAAATTCATCCTGTTTATATTTTTGTGATTTGGTGATATAATTACAGTTGAAGTGCAGAGGGGTCTTTGTTTTCAGCCCGAGAATTAATTTTACCCTATCTGAATCTTTTTTTGAAATCAAACTATTCATACAGAGCTTTACAAAAAGATTGAAAACAATAACTAGCATATGTGTCTTCCTTTCTGAGAAGAGGTTGGATGAATACATCACAAAAACAACAGAAAACTAGATTCTAAATATCTCCTGAAAGTGGTTGTAAAGCTGCTTTTCAGTGTTTACCTCCTACTGAAGGTAAGAAGACTGCTTTCTAAAAGAAGATTTTCATCAGGATCCCATGTGATTCCTTTCCATCTCATCTCTACTGCTGCCTGTTTAATACATAAATGAATTTTCAATCAAATCTGAAGCCATGTAAGTCCAGAAACAGAGAAGATAATCCAAATAATTCTTCTTCACTATTATTATTTGTATATCTGTAACATCTTAACAGTATTAGTGTCACTGCCTAATGACTGTACAAACTATAAAGAGAAAAGATAAAGTTATGCTGCATTAATAAAATAAAGAAAAATATTTATCTGCAATATAACATTAAGGGCAAATATGCCACAATTAATAAACATTATTCAACTTTGAAATGAAACCGAAAACTTTATTAATGTATGCTCCTTTATGGAATTTCACTCCTATAAAATGTAGCAATGATTTGCAGTAAAGTAGCAGTGATCTGTAATGAAAAGTGAACTGATGATGATTTAAACCCTGGTTGCAAATTCAGCTAACAGCAAGAAAACACTTTAATGGGATTTTCTATTTCTCTGAGGACAAACTTTTTTGTCTTAGTAAAAGATTTTTATTTTTATTTCCCTTTCACTCTTAGAGAAAAAGTATTCTGCTGGAGTAGGTTTCCATTATGCTTCTTTCCACAAATTCCCAACATAACAATTTTAACCGCCTGCCTTTATGTCAGATATGTGAAGTGCAGTTTCTACACAACAATGCGAGGAGGGCAGGAAGGTTTTCATGCTCAATTCCAGACAGCAATGAGACAGATTGTCTAGGATGTGATGTCAGAAAGACTGTTAACTTAGCTCCAAATAAAACAAGTGCTTCATAGTTCTGCTTTTCAGGTTTTTCAAGTAGTATCAATCCCAGTCTATGTGGAGTTCACATTCATGAAGCAGCTTGAAAAGCTGAAAGTGTCTCCTGATTCAGAGCATGACCTTGGTTTATTTAGAAATTCAGAGAGAGCAATCTTAATAAAATCTGGACCCATAATTGAAAAAATCTCCTGTATGTTGCAGTTAGCAAAATCTAACAGAGTTTTGGATAGTAAATGTGCAAATAAAAGGGAAAAACATACAACTATATTATCACCATAACTGTGCAACAGATTCAATCATTTGAGATGCAAATTCCCAACTTCTGTGCTCTGGGAACAACTTGGACTCCATAAGGAATAGCTATCTCCTGTTCTAACTGAATGCATTTACCAGTTTAGGGTTCAATTACAACCATCATCTTGAAAATGGAGTGATCCCTGAAGAAACTTAAAATGATAGATAGTGGAGTACATTAGGTCGTAAAGGGACTTTCTTGGTCATGGAGATCATTCCCTTGCTAGTGCTAGAGAAGATAACCACATCACATAATCCATTGATCAAGTTCCATTTTGAAAGAAGTTACTTTTATGGGGTCTGTTGTTTCTTCTTGCCTCCCTCCCCGCTGTTGTGAGTCATCCTTCTTCCCTATACCTCAAAACGCAAATTGTCCAAAAGGAAATCATGTTTTCCTCTTGAACATTTCAAACACAGAATATGCAACAAACTATCACTAGCTATAATCTTAGTTTCCTTCGGTAATTGTTTTAATTAAAAAAAAAAAAAGAGAAAGAAAAAAGGGAAATAAAATGAGGAGAAATATTTCGGTTTAATTCTGTTTTCTGTGTCCTATTGTTATAGTTTTCTAGCATGAATTTTGTGTCTGTTTCCAGTTCTTTCTCAGAGCTTTTACTCTTTACTTATTAAGACTACTTTTTAATAAGTTTATCTTTCAGCCATTACTAATTAGCATTATAAAGAACACTAAAATGGATTAAAATTAAAAATGGAAGATTAAAGTAATATCTTATTGAGAGCATCAGATAGCGTCTGGTTGACCTCACCACATCCAACACAGAAGTGATGACTTCATCCAAACTTTTTCCCACTGTGTAAAATTATTGCCAAAAACTTGTTGGCTTGTAAACCTAGGCTAGGTGCTAGAGCTCAGGTTTTCTCAAACTTTTACCTGCATGTCCAACAGTGACTCCTATTGTGAGCATATCTTCTTGTCTCTCTTTTCAGGCCCATATTTTCCATGCATAGAAAAAGACTATACTACAACCAGTTTCAAATGCAGATTTCCATTTTTGGGTGAAATGCTGGGATTTTAAAATGTAATTTTTTCTTACACTAAGGTACAATGTCCAAATCCCCTTCAAATGTGTATCACCTGTATAGTGATTCCATTAGAAAGACGCATATATATAACTATACATAAGGGTAAATGTGTATAAGCATAACAGATATAACCAATATTTGACATTTTTAGCTTTTATATTTTCTTTTAAATGTATCATCATTATGAAGTATAAAACCAAGCTTCAGGTTTTAAATATCTGAAATAATAACATAATTTCTTATGAAAATCTAATTTCACTGAAACGTAATTTTTCACCGGAAATTTTTTACTCATTTTTAAGCTTGAATTGCAAAATTCTCAAGTGCCTGGTGGGTATTAAAAAAGAAATTTGTCTACACATGCTATGATACTATTATTGTACTTGACAGATTTACATATATTTAAATCTGTAATATCAATTATGGCTTTAGACCTCAATAGTTATACCTTCAATACACACTTGGCATCAGTCTAACCAGAATATTACATGGTGAAAACATTCAAATTTCCTCAAGCAATTCATGTGAAAAGATATAAAATTCAGGCACAGTTATATTATGTACAAGCTATTTTTGAAATTCATCCAAGAATTTTTAATATGAAGGGCATATTGCAATAAAAGCATGGAACTATTTGGTAAGGATATTAAAACCACAGTATTTATATAATCTGATTAATTAACAGTCCATTGGCATTGTTTTTTCAAGAACAGTAAGCTATAAAACCCTAAATAGTTTTTATGCCTGGCTGAAATATGTCTGTCCCTATATGAAATTAAATCTAGCGGAATAATCCACCAAAACTATCAGTGATTTTCATGCATTAATTCAGGTAACTTTAGCAAGTTCATTCCACTGTTTTTAGAGATGGTTAATTTCAAGTGTTCTTCAAGTTAGATTTTTCTGGCACATATGGAGAATTGCTGATTTTATGAACATTTGTTTTGCAAATGCCAAACTCATTATGTTTGCTTTTATGGTTTTCTTCCTCTGATATTGTCTTCTAAATGTCTAAATATAGCATGTAAAAACAGGCTTTATTATACTATCCTTCGCAAAAGTTCTAACTGCAAAAAGAAACCTTGCTTTATAGCATAACTTATTCTACTTGTAAAATATGTCTTTTTAGTCAGTATCTAGCTATTATCCTCTCCACTGTTTTTGTGTACATTTTATAGAGCTGTAGCAGAAAAAAAAAATTGAAGCAATTTCTTATCTCTTTTTTTCAATGGATGGCAAACAGTACATATACATGCATACCGAGACAAATAAGTTATTTTGAATTTTACTACACATATATTTGTGTTGATGTTTCATGAATAGTCTATTTGTAGACCTAAGCACCTTTCCCACTGTGGTGGATATCACCTCTAAAAGAGAAAAAGGCAAATAGGATAATCTTGGGGCTCAATATCTTCTAATTATGCAAGAGCTGTTGTCTGGTATTAGACTTCTTTCAAGTAACCCATCCGTACTGCAAAACAAAAATAAAAACATAAGTCTGTTTCAGCCATATGCTTTAGTGTAACAGTGTATGCAACAGTTCAAGAAATGGAGAGATATAGATAAAAAGGTAAATAAAATAATGTTATGAGCTACCACGGAAATAAATTGTCAAAAAAGCAGAAGGATTCTCATTCTTTTGATATATCATAGTCAAGATATGAGGCCAAATGTAGGTTACTGACTTCAGTACAGAGATTAATTTAACACAATATAATTATGTGGTCATGCTTGTTCTCAATATTAATGAACTTAAACCACTCAGTTTATTTCCCTACCCAGATAAGAAGGGCATCTGAGTGGTTAAGCTGCCCTATGTATTGATTTGGTTTTTCCAAGTATAGTAGGATAAAACATGAGTAAGATCCTGAGTTATGTGCTACACCTTTTGCTCTGGGGGACTACAGCATGCTGTGAACCTCAAACTAGTGAAGAAAAAACATAAATTAATTGTATTTCAAAGAAGAACCTCAGAGAGACACATTCCTTTTTGTGTATACTTTAATAAGTCAGTAAAGCAAGTTTTAAATGGATTGGACTGTCAAGAGTCAGGTTGAACTCTGAGTGAGACCAAAAATTTACACAAAAGAAAAAATCCACTGCATTTGCTTGGATGCAGTACAGATGAAAAATGTTAATTGACTGTGGCATTTTTAAGTTTGGCTGAAAAGCTGAACAAAAATAATGAAGAATTGAACTCTGTGTATAGAGAGTATGTAAATAAAGAAATCTCAATGAAATCATGTAAGCTGCCTAATAAGAGTGGCACTAATTTGTAGATTTTATAGGTCTTTTTTGTTTAAACAATCTTTGTTAAATAAAGCCACGTCATAGTAGTAAGGATGTGAAAGATGGATCAAGGGATTTCCTCTTAGATCACACTGAAGGCTAAGACTGACTGTGAGAGATTCCACCCATCCCCAGGCCACAGGGTGCATAAAGGCTGATCTCCACATTGCCTGAGGCTGGACACCACTAGACTGGGCAGACTATCTCCATATTGTGTATAACTTGGCCAAGGTCTCTTCCAAAGTCCTGGTGGTGTTCCTCTGAGTTTGAAAACTTATTTTAAGCATAGATATGTTTCCTGTAATGTCATGAGTTATTAATAGAAAGTTATCACTTGAGGGAATGGAGGACACAACTCTTTTACAATAAGCACAAGACCTCCACGGATGAGCATGAAGAATTATGGGGAGTTAAAAAACCCAGATGTTTGTGATTGATCCATAGAGCCTACCAAGAAGGATCCCTGGAGAGAACATCCACCTGAAAACTTGTTTGAATGGGAGCTAGTTGATTTGCTCTGAAAGGAAGCTTGGAACTGACGTGATAAACTTGTGTAAAGTAGGAGCAGGGAAGTAGCTGGATCAAGTCTGATGGCTGAATTACTTGATGACGAAGAAATAGCCAGAATCTCCCACTCAGCTGAAAAGAAGAGTTCCAGTTTTTTATGATGGGAAGTGAATTATCTTGAGATGCAAAGTCTGTGCATCTACATTGGTGATTTCGTGCTTTGGAATGGCTCTTTTCAGCTGTAGTTTGGGTTGTATCTGTGCCTGGATGTTTGCTGTGCACTGTAGAACATTGCTATGCACTTTTTAAGGTTTCCCTCATGGCTAAGACAAGAGTGATATTGTGTCTAACTACACCATCCAGAAATCACCACTTGCAATGTAGAAAAATGACCTTCCAACGCTTTGCTCCTTAAATGTATGGAGGATTTTAGCACGACAGCAAAATAACCTGGGATAGCTGTACAGAAATCTAATTAGCATTGCCCATTAGGTACAGCTGCACAACACGACCCTATAAGCCTAATGGAAAGGCAAAACTTCCTATCTTCTTCTTTGTATAGCAACACTCAGCAGTGTAGGTGCACCCTATGTAGGTACATTTTAATTGTTAACAGTTTTTTGAGGATATCAAGGCTTTGAGAACACAGTGAGGAACAATAGGGACATTTCGCTTTCACCTCTAGATCTACACAGGACTATAGGTCCACCAAAACTTTTTTCCTTGTAGAAAATGCCTGTATAAAAAAATCAAACTGTGCATTGCATAATTTGAATTTTCCCCACATGCAAGAAAATTTTTAACAAAATTTATGTATTTTGGTGTAATTACTAATAAGCAAGAGTTTTAGCAAAATAGAGAACAAAGACATTCTTCACAGAAAGATACCCATTCGTAAATATTTAATAAACCCCACATTTTCACATTCTGGAAGACAATCTACTGGTTGCTGCACTACTTTTCCCCGTGTCCTGAATCTGAGGTAGTATTGGGAAGCCTAATTCTATCAAGGACTTGGCAAATTTAGTAATCTGGCTTTACAGAACACAGGCTGGACAGCCTCAGTCTAGGGCTGTCAGGGCTTCAAGCCATATTGCCATACTCTTGTCTGACAAATAATTGTATCCTTTTTATTCTCTTTTTCTTTCTTTAGCAAACAGATGGTGTTGGTGCCTGACTGTGTCCTAAAATAGTTTCTAACTTTGCAACCAATTCTTGTTTTTTCACACTCAAATGCATTTCATCTTAGCCCTTTGCTCTCTATTTCAGCACTTATTCAACGTTCACCTAATGGAGAGCTTGCAGTTCATTCCCCTTTGCATTTCTATTCTTTTTTGGTTTTTTTTGCTTAGGTACATATAGCCTAAAAAATCCTAAATGAATACAGCCCTACAAATTGAGTGACAAAAAATGTCAGCTATTACGGTCCTGTATAGAATAAAAAAGGAATCCTATAATAAACTTGCTACAGCAGCAGAGAGTCTGGTGTTCAGTCATGAGCCCCTGCTCTATATTGCCCCATATAAAAACATGAGATAGCAACAAAAGAGAAGCACTTTAGCCATCTTGATATACAATGAATGTGCTAACTGCTTTTGTGGAATTGCAGTGTTCTTCAATATGTTACCTTTATCAAACCGAGACCTGCATAAAAATGAAATGTCAGACTCCAATACACTTCTAGTCAGTCATACAGTTTATCTTCTTGTCCCCTGATAGAGTTCACAAATTTAATAACTGTCCTTTATCCTTGTCTCAATTCTGTTTCAGCTTTCTATTTGACTTTCTTTCTGTCCTGACTTGCAGGAAATGCTTCATCTTCCTATAGCAATCACAATAGAAAGAACAGAAAAGCATACCAACTGCCATTATGGGGTGTGTGAGGGGTAATCAAACCACTTTGATGGTCAGAGAAAAATATGTTTATTGCTATTCTACCACATACAGCTTAACCTATTTAGACATTACCCGCCTAAAGTAACTGGATAGTTTAAACTGAAGAGTTTATTAAGAATCTTAGTAACTGTGCTTCATATCTTGTGTGGAAAAAAATATAATTTATCCTTAATCAAAAATAATAGGATTATTTGGAAGAAACTGCTGGTAACATTATCAAAAATATTTTTCATCTCATTAGAAAATGTAATGATGAGTTTTTGCCTTTTGGTTTCTGTGACTATAATTAAGAATGACTTTTCAGGTCTTCATATAGTCTGTAAATGACAACTATACTAGTTTCTACTTCTTCCAGGACATTTGCAGATGAGAACATACTGAACTTATATTTTCTCTGAATTGAAAGTACTAAAAGAAAAATTGCTAAACAGACCTGCTACTGTGTCAGCTATGTGCTTCTGTGGAGAAACATGCAACCATTAAAGCCTTGACTCTTTAAAATGTTGAGCAAGGTTCATATGTGCAACAGTAGCCAGATCCTTTACAGCCGTGAACTCTCAACTCAGTTTTTCTTCCTCCTAGCTGATCCAGCGCAGTGTTTTGGAATCAGTGTGAGAATAATGTTGATAACAGACTGATGTGTTAGCTGTCGCCAAGTAGTGCTTACCCTGACTAAGTCAAGGACTTCTCAGGTTCCCATACTCTGCCAGTGATAGGTTCACAAGAAGCTGGGACCGAATGTGAATGAAGCTGACCCAAACTGACCAAAAGGATATTGCATATCACAGAACATCATGTCCAGTATATAAACTGGGGGGAAGTTGGAGTCATCAATCACTGTTTGGGAACAAGTTGGGGATCAGTCAGAGGGTGGTGAACAATTGTTTTGTGTATCACTGGTTTTTTACCCTTAAATTTTATTTCTTTCCCTCTTTTTGTTATCTCCCTTTTTATTAATATTTTCCTTATTAATTATAATTATCAATTATTATAATAGCATTTTACTTCATTTCAATTATAAAACTGTTCTTTATCCATGTATTTTTCCAGTTCTCATCTCCAGCCCACCTGGTGGAAGTGGGGAATGAGAAAGTGTCTGCATGGGGTTAAATCACCACACTACTCATTTTCACAGGTCTTGAAAATAGAGAAATCTTGCATCTCCATGCATTTAGGAAGAGGGGCATTTGAAAAAAGAACAGAAGCATAGGAGATGCTGTACTACTATCTGGCTAAAAAATCCTGCAATATAAAGAAAAAGGAAAAAAAAATAGATGTGGGCAGGCTGAACTTTGAGGAGATAAGTGAAATTAATCAAGGGACATAGTACTGCCTTAAACCCAAGGAAAACTGTTGAAAACTGAACTACCAGCTGGAGTGAGGTAAGGGACGTTGAGGCTGTTGAAAAGGGTTACCATCTTTTTCTAGTTGAAGTGGAAAGCAACATCTGATCATCTAAATAACTGCTCCCTTTTCTGTCAAGTTAGGCATTGTTTTCAATTTCTGGTCCAGAAAAAGTTGCTGTAGAGATTTTTCAGCAGTTGCTAATTTTTGAAATTCTGGAATTAAATTTTTTTGACAGACACTTTTTATTTATTTTCAAGTTGCAATACCTTGGATTGCTGTAACAATTTAATAAAATCAATCTTTGAGAAAATTATTTGTATTGTGGAGTAGTCTACTCAATATAGTACTTTCTGTATATAAAAATTGACCAGATTTTCATAAGAATTTTTTTCCCAAAATCCAATTGACTTTCTATTATTCTTGAAGTTCATTTCCATCCAAGTAAACATCAATTCATAAGAGACTGACTGTCATTAGGAATACTTCTGTACCATTTCCTGTTCCTAGCATGGGTTCACAGAAAGCAGGTTCATACTGTTGTTCTAGGTAGCTATTGAAACACAAAGACTGGATACATTTGGTGTAACATCACTGCTTAAACAGATTGCATTTTGTGTTATTTTAGCTGAGATTAGAGAGCTAACGTAAAAAGAGGGACATCACATTATTCTTAAATTAGTCATAATTAAATAATTTCCTTTACAGATACCACAAATTATATGGAACAATTAGTTTGAGGAAAGAAAAAGATAAACCTGAAGTAGCCTGCTGCAGGAAAAATGTAGATTTCTAGTTAAGGTGTTCCACAAAATTTTCAGAAGACTTCTTTTTGAGTCATACCTCTCTTAGAAGTTTCCTGTGTGACCTTAGGCAAGTTGTATCATTTCTCTGTGCTTCTTTTCTCATGTAAAATGTTTTCTTTCTCACAGCATCCTTTTTCATCACCATGGAAGTGATGGAAATTATCCTAACTGTGTGAACTCCCAACAATGTGCCAACACGTCTGGCTAAAATAATAGCATTTAACTGACGGGGGAAACGGAAGACACAGTACTTCTGGCATTTCCACTGCTTGTAAATACGCTATCACTTTCTCTAATAATTACTTCAGGTTGCACATTGTTGACATTTACAACAAGAAACAAAACAGCAACTAAAAGTAAATACCATGAAAGGTACGAACCTAAAAAAGTAGGATACCTTGGATCACAGTATTTACTGAAAATATTGATTCATTTCTTGGAGTATTCTTTGTGTAAAAGATACATATAATTATCTCATTAGTGTAGTAATCTGGTTTTCTTATTAATAAAGAAAATTATTAATTCCTCCTATTAATAAAGGAAAAGTAACTTATGAAAATTATTAGGTTAATTTATTTTCTTGTCATTTATAATTTGCTGTAAAACCTGTGAAATATCAATGAAGCTTTTCTTCAGTAGATCCTAGCAACATCTCGATTGGGACTGTATGGCACAATAGTGAAAAGATAAATGTCCTTACAATGAACATAGGTAAGGTAGCTGTAGTCAATGTCATAAATATGTTTTCCCACATGAGTAAAAGTTTGCTGTGTTAGAAAAACATTTACGTCATAAAAGCTTGTACACAGGTTTACACATACATTTGGGTTTTGCATATGTTACATCTTCTTCTGCCACTGTCACCGAGAAACAGCAAGTGCATTGTTACATGCTCAGGAGGGAGCCTTCTTGCTTGTGGTTTGTGTGCCCGTAACCTCAGTGGACCCTGGAATACATGAAGATTCTCCTTGTGCTGCCACATGCTCAATGCAGATGGCATCTTCAGAGAGTATGTTGGCAGACACACACAAGCCCATATTTACCATGTGCAAACAACGTTTTTTAGGAGTTTGTAAGTCAGCCAAAGGCAGGTGTCTCTCACACAGATAACAAAACACTTCTGACCTCGTATTGATACTCTCCAGCTCCCCAACTGCAAGTCCTTGCTTAAAGTATGAAAAGGTTTCTCCACCCAAATGATATTATTTGTTTCATAAAGATGATTTTTTTTTCTATTTCCAAAGAATAGCTGGTCTGTTTTAGCTGAAATTTAAGTTATGTTCAATACTCAGCCAAAAACATCACTTTCAATTCAACAAACACCATAGGGAGAGTAACCACACTGTAAATTTAACTTGCAAATGTAAATTCAAATGTAAATTTTTGAGAACTTACAAACAGCTTCAGAAGAGATTGTCCCTCATACATTCTAGTTCTTTCACAATAACTTTCCAAAAGCTTCAGAAGTGCCAAGTGAATGCTGTCCGCAATTTATGCAGATTGAGGATCTGGCTTCAATGCACTTTAAAGTGATGCACGATAAAATTTCAAAACAATGTGTAATGCTTCAGTAAAATGAATACCTGATATCAATACCTATTGATCCTATTTTGTTTTATGATCCTTCTTTTCAAGACCATCATATCTGTATGTTGTTTATAAAGTATATTATATATGTATATTTTATTCAAACAAACATTTTACAGGCAACTGAATAAACTTACACTCATAAATCTCAGTTATACCTGTGCCAGTAACTGTTTCTAACAAACATCTTCATGAATCCTTCTTATTTAGATAAGTCACCAGAGAAGAGTAAACAAACATTCTAACAAACATTAAATAGCATCATAACTCCAGACTGATTTTTCTGTTACTCAGCTGTTGCATCCATGGGTTTTGATTATCTCAGTTTAGAAATCTTTAATCTATTGCGAATACTTTTTCTTCTGAGAAAAAGAAAAAAAGTTCAGTATGTCCTTCAGTCCTTACTAAAATTGTGAAACCACTGGCTAAGACAGGACTCAAATGCAATATCGTGATTAAATTCATTTTTCTTCCCTTTCTCTCTGCTTCTCAAAATATTGGAATATATGTTTGGGGAAAAAAAAATCTTTTTATTGTATTGATCTACATGCTGAAAATTTGAGAATTTAATATTGTTGCTTCAACATATGAATTTCTACCTTACCTTGAGTATATGCTGTATATTCTATTCACATCTTGTGATAACAGCTTCTCATAATTTTTGTCAAACACACATGAATATTATTTTCATGTATGAAGCTACAAAGCTAAAATGTGTATATTTTTAGTCAGATTGTTTATATACATATTTCATTGAAAACATGGGCCCAGCAATGTCAAATTCTAAAACTTTCACCAACATGATCAGTAATTTCAACTTTTCAGACAACAGTTATTAGAAAAAAATCGATTGGAAGAAAGAATGACAAAATAAATTTGCCATCTCTCATCTACAGTACAGATAGAGAAATCTGTTTTCAAAAATTTTCATTGATTTTCTATGTGAGCTGGCATAAGTTAGCTAATGGGATGTTTCCTTTCACAGATATCAAAGTGGGAAGTTGAAATGGAAAGCAAAACGCCTTTTCACTGAAAATAAACAGAAAATAATCCTTATTTGGTAAACTTGGGTTTGAGTAAGTAACATTTGTCAGTGGAATGATATTCAATCTGAACAGCCCACAAAATATATTTCAGTTTCAGTCAGGTTTCAAACATATATACTCCAAGCTATGCATCTATGTCATTATATATACACCTTACTGCTCTTAAGATATGTAGACTGTAGAGATACAGAGATTCCTTCCTAAAATCAACAATAGAACAAACATTAGCATGGCTGTCCCACGGGATGAACAGCTGCTGGGCAGCTACACCACCAGCCACAACCAGACCAGAGGCAGCCTCCAACAATCCAGACAGGACCCCTTCCTGTCTTCCCTCTCTTGTTTTATGATCCAAGATGTCCTGGGGCCCAAATCTAATAGCTAGTTCTCTGATTTCTCTGGCTTCACTTCCTGGATGGGTACAACACCCAAATAACTTATTTTTCATCTAAACTGAAGTGCATTTCTGAACATTTTAATATTTTGACATAGCTGAGAAAATTGTAAGCTACAGCTGAAATAGTCATTACTGTATCTCAGAATGGTCATAACAGCTAAAGATGGAAAACACTTATCACATCAGCTGTTTCACTTTCCTGCATTATAGTAACTTCTTAGAGAAAATATACCAGTCCCTACTCAGGTGCAGATACTTTTCATTTCCTAGGTGTTATCCAGCGACCTAAAAGAAATAAAGTGAAAAAAAAGCTACTGGCAGGGAAGCTTTTTAGTTCATGGTTCTGACAGCAGTGAATGTCAGATGGGCAGTCTTGCTGCAGGTTAGAATCTGCAAAGCTTTCTCCTTAGCTGAAAGGCAGGAGCACTCTCTTTCAAAGTAGTCAGCCTAACTGTAACCTTTCCCCATAATTACATAATAAATTTCTCTCAGCCGTGCAAGTCTTTTAGAAAAGTGCATGATGGTATCCAGTTGCAAATTACTGGATAGTCTTTTTTTAAATAATTACATTCCTGCAGGATAAAAGAAGCTCCACAATACAGGTCAAGCTAGATGATATTAAGTTCCTTTACAGATGCCATTGAGGAAGAGTATAGCCAGACTTAGATAGAATAACATTCAGAGAGCAGAAATGAAATGTAAGTCCATTTCATAAACATTACATTAAAATGAACCAGATTGCATGGAGGAAGCTGCAGAGATGCTGATATAGTCCATCATCATCAATGTAAAACAACTAGCTAATACCATAAAACTGAAAGAGTAATGCTTCATTTAAAATGCTATGAACGAAATATTTCAGTGTGGCAGTCATGATGGCACGTATTCAAGTACACAGCAGATTTTTTTTGACATGTGCAAAGCCTGAGAGCCTGGCTTTGTGTGGTAACGACTGCATACATATTTGATAGGATAAAAACAATCAATTTGCTTCAAATATATTGATGCCAGGTAATTAACTAGATCCAATAATTCATTGACAGAGGCAGATGTCGATGATTATGCTTTAATGTCAAGTATTACACTGCCATGCCCCACACCAGGACAGAGAAAAAGATTGTGAACAGTCGGGTTGAAATGGCCACACTCTTTTCAAATAAATAAATAATCACAAGATGTAATTATGTTTGCTGTGTATTACATGGGGAAAAGAGCATCTTTATTAGCTCTGTACCTTGCAGAGTAGAGGATGCCAGTGACACAGTTCTTTAATGGAATTTTAAGTTTTGCTCTTAGAAACTATCAAACCTAGCATGTAAGACAAAGCTGACAAAAAACCATAATTAAATAATAAATGTTGTGTGTTTAATTCTTGCAACATTTCATTTTATTTTTTTTCTAGGGCTTAGCTTTAAAGCTCTGCACATCTCTCTTATTGGAAGATAAGGAAAGAAATAACAACAGTAAATAAATAGGCTGAAATTAAACACACAGTATTATGAATGCTTGCACAAAGGTTACCCTGGTAACCTGTTGACAGATTGCTGGCTGTCAAAGTTTCCTCCCTGTAAGTCATTCCAGAGTTTTACATGCTGGGCCAAAGAATATTGACTGTTTATTCAAATGTCTGGCATTTCTGGGCAAGAAAACTGACATTCTCAGTATATATTATGTGTCCTTAATATCTGGTTTAGATAAACAAGTTTTTCTTATCATCAAAATCCCCAAACATACAGCTTTGCAGTAGCTCATCAAAGGATGCTTTTCTTCAACTTATTGGTGATATCTACAACTTAAAATAAACTTTTTCTTCTCAAATGCATATTCACTTGAAAGCTGTCTAACAGTCCTCACCGAGAAATGAGTACGAATATCTAATGAAATTTTACAGGCTACTTAAAAAAAACTGTACAGTAGTATTTTTAAAATTATACCATACATTCCTAAGTAGGTCTAGCTAGTCAGTTTAATACAATTTAAATGTAGAAAACACCATTAAATCTGTCTCACTACATTACATTTTATCCAATTATGTCAACATTGAACTCAGTGACAAAAGTTTGACTAAATTGTCATCACTTTCTGAACAAACTGTACATGCTAGGAACACAACCAGGTTTAACCAGGAATTTAGCAAGAGACGAAGAAGCTGACACTTCTCTTTGGTAACTTGCTCCATTGGTTTTTCATTCTCCCTTTTTAAAATCATACAAGTCTGCCTAATATACTTTTAACTTCTCTGCTTCAACTTCCAGTAACTGGTTCTTAGTTTACATTTCTGTACAAGGTTTAATAGCTGTTTACAAGGAAGTCACTCATATGACTGCTTGTACTGCAGTTGACTGCTTATTACAATTAAGTCACTTTGCAATCTTCTTTCTGTTTGAGAAGCTTTTGCACTCATTTCCTCCTTTTTTTTTTTT
>VWZT01000182.1:89731-143816 GCA_013397055.1 Pachycephala philippinensis
TTTTTAATGTCCTTCAAGGACCGTGTACATCAAAACTTTTTTAACTATTCCAGTGTGTCATATTCCAAGGCAAAAATGTTGGTCTGCTTCCTCTGACTCACTGCGCCCCCATTTTTCAATTTCTTTGACTTATCAAAATTCATGTCAAAATTTCAGAACAGCTTTGAAATTTAGTCTTCTTGAAAAAAAGTACAGTGTCAAGGGTGGTTGAAACTCTGATTCAAAACAAATGAAGGTTGAAGGTTATAACAGAAATTTAAAAATCCATGTTACATAATATGTTAACAGGAATATGTACTATGTACGCTGCAGCAAAATTGTCCTTAACCAATATGGAAATTTTTTCTAGAAATCACAAGACAAGCACTAGCTATGCAGAACACTGCACAGTTATACACAAAGAAAACTTGTAATTGAGAAGATGGCAATAAACTTCATCTTTTAAGACAAGGGCCATAGGATACATAGTAGGAAAGGCTCCCACTGATTCTCTGTGCTTTTGATCAAGCCTTTTATAGATATACAGAACAAAGAAAACCTCTGTTTAGGGGATCTTCAATAAAATTCTAAAAGTCTTCAGTAGCTGGGTGGAACTCATTTATCTCTCTCAGTGGGATAAATGAATGCTGCTATTAAAAAAGAAAAAAGATCACTTGTGGCTGTTTCCAACATCACAAGAAAGGATTGACTTCATATAGTCATTCTTCTGATGTAAGCTTTTTAATTAAAAGATGCTGCTTTTTTAACAGCATTGTCTTGCTTGAAAAATTAATATTTTCCTCTCAAAGTTAATTCTACTAAAGCAGTAGACTCCTTGGAAGTTAAATGTGATACACATGTAGAAAACACCTACACTTGCTAATCAATACAATGTATACAGGTAATGAGATGCTACTGTACAGGAAAAAAATTATGAGAAAATTGCTTTTGGAATTATCTGTATGGAGAGGAGCAAAGCAGTGCAGGAGTTTTACTAATGTCAGCATATATACTTGTTCAGTTCATGAGAGACTATGCTGTTTTGCACAAGCCATTATCAAAGGTGCACTTTATTGTGTGATGATTGGTGAGCACTCATACAGAAATGTCCTCTTGTATCTCATCACCTATATTTGGTCATGTTTAGACTTCTCTATAAATGATTCACATACAATGACATGGAAATGCTTTGTCACTCTAATGCATAAATCTCATCAATAGCTGAGGAAACACGAATGGACTCTGTCAAATGGACTGTGCCTGCTTCTTTGCTTTCAATATGAAAAAACCATGCAAAAATAGCCAAAAGTATAATCAAAATGTTTGTTATATTGTTCTCATTCTGCTTAGAACCTGATGGGAGGGCAAACCCAATCCTTGAGTAATCAGTTTGTTCATCTAAGTTACCAGATCAGGTCCTCAGAAGCTTACAAAAGGGACAGGGCCTATTGTCTATCCACACTGTGGTCAACTGTGGCAACTGAGCAGGCAGCTTCAGATTGCATCTCTTTAAACAGAACTGTTCACTAAAATTGTCTGTGTTTGAAAACTCTTGCAAGATCAGCAGAAAGGGTCAGGGCAAAATCAAGGAGAATGGATTGCCTTTTTAACAACTTTCCCTCACTAGGGTCTTAAACAGAGCTGATTGATGCATCATAAATAATGGGACTAAAGTGAGAATTCAGTTGATTTCAACTTGGCATAAGACCTAGTCAGAAAGGAGGAAACACTCAGGTTTTATTAATTAGGAACACTATTCTACTGCTTGTCTCATTTTCTGAAGAGGACCTAAACTAGGAACAAAATCAGTACTGAAGTATATAATATTACTAGATAGATTGGTTTTAGACACTTAGAATTGCATATTGTTACACATATTCTGTCTCTCTGTTTTTCAGTCCAAGTAGTATCACCTATTGTTATGTTCATATGCTGACTACAGTTGAAATGTTTAGTTCATCTGATGAGAGAAAACAAAAGAGAAGACAGTGAAGGATTTTTTTTTTTTGAGAAACTAAAGTCCAAATATCCTTGACAATTATTCGAATATTCATAACATGTTCTGTTGCAAGGTATTCAGAAAATGTGATGATCTAGAGTCAGACATTCTTTTAGTAGGAGTAATCCATTTACTTCTCTCAGCTTCCAAAATTAAGAACATATCTTGTCGTATCCCTCCTTAACCTTTTCTTTAGACTGAACAATTCCTATTCTTTCATGTTTCCTCATAATTTTTTCCATCTTTCTTCTTTAGACTCTCGCAATAGCTTCTTAATAGCTGTAAGTTTCTATAACACCCCAGAATCTGTTCTGAAGAACATAGAAAGTATCTAAGATTAATGGGAAATTTCTACAGAAGAGGCGTTGTCTACTGTATGCACATCTATGGCGTTATGCTAATCCAAGAATCACCTAGGTTATCACTTAACTCAATTTGATTTATTTTTATAAGATTTAATGAATATTTGCATATCTACCTATAATAATTTAGCGATTCCCAAAAAACTTGTCTGTAATTCTTAGAATATAAAAAGTGTCTTTCAATATTAAAAAAAAATGAATTTTAAATAAACACAATTGCACAATAACTAATTTTACGTGATATTATTACTTCACAGTTACAAAATCCTTATTATGAAGAGCAGAAAAACAAGGAAGATGAGAAGGAGAAGGAGCAGAAAAAAGAAGTATTCTTACTGGTTTTGGTATTTGCAACTTTATTTTGCTTCTTTTCTGCATGTACACATCATTCAGTAGTGATTTTCTATTTGACTCATAGCTCAATGTGGTAGCTTATCTATAAATTATGCATAGCCACCCCATGAGTGTAGCATCCACAGGAGAGGACTGCTGACAGATATTTAGACTATAATGATCTCCTTTGTGTCTGACTCAATTTTACATAGTCAGAAAAGTTTTGAGGGAGTTTTGTTGGGTTTTCTAGTATTGAAATAGTGTTATAGCCTTCATCCTTCATTGTAGATACATTTATCCTACCTTCTGAAAATATAAACCTTGGCACAGTGGTAAACTAAACAACACATTCCTACTTTACCCATTTTCTTTCACAGCTTTTCTAGTACACACAATTGCTCTTATTATATGTGTTGTTTTCAACGTCCTTTTTCACCAAGGAAATACTCATCTTTCCATTTAGACGTGTTTCTACAAATATAATAATATAATTTTAGAAGATATTTTAATTGAAAGTTGACTTTTTTTATCTCTAGATGTTTGCAGTTCCACTGAGTGCAGTAATTTCAACTAAATATCACTAGGTTAAAATAGCCAATACATTTCTATATTAATTGCATTCTGTTGTACTCTATAAACAGCAAATAAAAAATATTTTTTATTCGGCCGTCAGCCCAGCTATGAGGTCAGCACTGATGTCTTTTCCCTCCTTAAAAGCACCATGATTGCAGTAACTAGGCTCACTTGTTAGAGAGCTAGGTGACATATTATATTTGGACACTGTCTAAAGCATTATTTGCATGGCTGGTTAGTTATTTTCTCCTCTTGGCTTCAGTCTTTCAGACTGAGAAGGATTAAGAAGACTATTATAGGTGCTTGTAAAGCAGGATTTGTGTTGCTGTAGAAGATGTAGCAGTGGATGGCAAACAGCCAGGCAACAACATGAAAGTGGATGTGTCGGACGTGATGCACAGCAGTACTTGAAAAAATACAGAGCTGTAGTTGTACTCCCTGCTGCTGCTGCTGCTGAGAGCCACTCTTCTGTGACTTACAACATTTCCACCATTGGGGAGAATAGAAGTTGTTTCAATGCTATTATGAAGTAGAAGTAAAAAGTCTAACTTCAAGTTTGTTCATCTTTGAAGTCCTCTTCATGTGTTGGTACTAGCACAGTAACTACTGTTTACATATATGGGCAACACAACTCAAAACATAAGCCCCCAATTTTCACTACCGTATAAAAAAACCGAAAAGAAACATTAATAAAAAAATAAAAGGAAACAGAAAACAAACTAAGATCTCAGATTGTCAGAGTGTTGGGGCTCAACATTTTTGAAGCAGGTGATTTGTCTTATGATCTGTTCTTCATGACTTTTTCACTGCGTATCTGCTGCCACAGCAACAATTTTTCATGCTGGTGTTGCATCAACACGGAATAGGTATTCAAATATATGTCATTTTTAAGTCTTTAGGTGATATTCATCTTCAATTTATTTGCTTCTGATCACACTGAGATGCAATCTTTCCTCTTTCTGAATACTAAGTAGAAAATTATAAGTTGTTCTGCATTTACACAAGTATTGATAGAACTGTAGCTCCAGAAGTCTCTGATTTGTTTGAGTAACATATGTGACATGGATGCACCCTTCATAAAATTTTAGATGTAGAATATAATCATGCAAGACTTAAAACATCAAAACAAACAGAACTAGTGTACAGAAAGATAATATATTAGAGGTTTGTAAGGAAGAAACTAAAAGGATAAAATCCAAATACAGTCGGTGTTACTTTCTCTACTGTATTTTCATCCAAATCCTAATTCTGAGCTCTAGCTTCTCTCAAAAACTGATAAAAACAATTTTATCCAAGATTTACATAAGTAAGGAGTTCAGGTACCTATTTCAAAAACACATTTTACATTAAATGAACTCTGGTCATTTGTTCACATTCACTTCCTAGTTAGTCCAATTATTAACGATGATGCCAATTAACTTCAGAATTACTTTAACTACAAAGATATGAAAGCTGAAAATTGAAGTACACTTTTATAAAATAGAAGATGTCAGTAGTTCTAGGATAACAAGAACATTTTATATGATATTTCTATGCATTGAACTATTTTGACATCATATTTTTTCTCATTTCATATGAAAAGTCTGGAACTGATAAGTTTTCAACAAAGAAAGATATTTAAGATCCTGGACTTTGTTGGTAGCAAGACAAATGTTTCTCCTAGATGACCTCAAATGTCTGGCTTACCAGCAGACTGCTCAGCCTGTTTGCATCTGAGAACAGAGGTTAGTTGCTTTTGCTTGACCCTAATTAGAAGAAGATTTTGTTCCCTGAGTGGCACTACAGTTTGTGCTAATAGTGAATATGACAGTGGTTACCTCTGCAGTGCATGAGTCCTTTCGTGGTTCTAACAATAAGTGTCTCAGTAAGCTCTAAATGTGAATTCAGTGCCAAAAGAGTTATCCCTTTCATTATTCTTTATCCCATATCTTTTGGCATGCAGATGAAAAAATTACTTAGGAATTACTGTCAACAATAACTAATGTAAGAATATTAAGTATGAGGCAAATGTCTAATGTCTGGCCTTAGAGTGCAAAGGTTGGGGTTTTCTATCTAAACACTTTTGGCGATATTTTGAAAAAAAAAGTATATAATTAGCTTGGAAGCAATTGTGTTGTGACCATATGTGCTCTAAGATATGTGACCACTTTAAAAAATTCCATTTTTAATCCTTGACTTCTGTATCTTTTGCTTTTTATCTAGCACTATTGTTCTTTGCTAGAGAGAACGCTATGTAAGTCCTCTACTGTAGCAAAGGCTGGTGCCATGACATTTCTAGCTTTGTCCTTCCTTTAATTATCTTTCATGCTGACCTTCTTGTGTGGAGCCAGTACCAGAAAACACAGCTTTGATAGCAGTGTTTACATGAATGTTTGATAAGCATCTGTCAGCCCTTAGCACTCTACAAGACTGTGTAACACAAAAGACAGCCAGAAAACCCTGGAGCTTTTGCCACCTGAAAGCATAATCTGTGTGTTTTCTGAATTTCAAATGAGGGTAGAAATTGTTCTTTTGTAACTCAAAATATAATTTATGTAGTATTCATTATAAGGATATATTAATCAGAAAAGATTGTTGGTACTTTTCATTAAATGAAGCTTTCAGGAGCAAGGTCAAGATGTCTTTTAATATGTACTTATCTTACTAAATTGTCTTTGATATATCTGAATAAAAAAAAGGAGACATATAAAACTGTATAGTTGACTGGACTATTGACTACATCAAGATGAGTAGTGAGCAATTAATTGCAAACATTTAGAAATTTTTTTAATTAATTTTTTTCACTTCAAACCTTTTGATTTGCTTTCTGCAGAATATTCAAGAATCATAGAATGGCTTGTTTGGAAGAAGCAAAGCTTTTTTTTTACTTGGATTAAAAGAGCTGATTTCTGGTCAACATGCAGGAATACTCCTCCCAGGTCTATCGGTATTCAGTTGTGTGACCTTGAATTATACGTGTGTATTTTTACAGTCTTTTACTCAAGTTGTGCATATCAAAACCATTTAGATATAATTTAATTTTGAATCGAGAAAGTGTGCAACCATATCATTTTTTCAAGGACCTGTGAAACATAATGGAACATAATATGCACTGTTGCTCACAAACCACTCCATAAGTGTGGATTCTAATGTGGAAATGACATAAAACCATCCAACAGATGAAGGTCACATCTGTTTATTATGAAGTATACCATCTATCTACATGTGCAGGCCTTAGTAAAGTACTTAATAAAGGTCCAAAACAGACCTAACCCCTACAAAAATAATTAATTTATTTCTATGAAGGCAAAATAAACAAGTGCTCAGGTGTTAAACTGCCCAAGGCAGCAGATTTCTTATTTGATGCTGCTAGAATCTGGGACTAGTTTTGTAACCTCTTTAACAAGAACTGATATCTCAGGTGTGCAAGTCATTTGTTTAGTAGCTGTCATTCCTCCTCACTTACCATGGGTGAACCTCTGGTCCAGCGTGAGCAAGGAATAACAAGCCCAGCTTTCCAAGGTCTTTATTACAGCTCTTCATTCTGCTCTGGCCTTTCCTTTTCTTCCCTTGGTTGCTTGAGCTGATGCTGCATTCCCTTTGACTTTTCAGTTTATCCTGTTTCCTTTAGATGTATGAATCACCATGAATTCATAGAATAGTTTCAGTTAGAAGGGACCTTAAAGATCATCTAATTCCAAACTCTCTGCCATAGACAGGGACACCTTTCACCAGACCAGGTTGCTCAGAGCCCCATTCAACCTGGCCTTGAACACTTCCAGGCATGGGGCATGCACAACTTCTCTGGATAACTTGTTCCAGTGCTTCACCACCCTCACAGTAAAGAATTTCTTCCTAATACCTTATAAAAATATACCCACTTTCAGTTTAAAGCCACCACTCCTTGTCCTGTCACTACAGGCACTTGTAAAAAGTCCCTCTCCAGCTCTCTTGTAGCCACCTTTAGGCACTGGAAGGCTGTGATAAGGTCCCCTTCAAGCCTTTTCTTCTCCATGCTGAACAACCATGAATCTCTGTCTGGTCTTCATAGAAAAGTGAAGATGTTAAATAGCTCTGGTCCCAGCACCAGAATTCCTTGAGCATCACCAATCATCACCGGTCTCCACTCGCACATCAAGCAGTTGACAGCACCTCTTTGAGTGAAATCATCCAGCCAATTACTTATTCACTTGGTGGTCTGTGTCTCTCCAATTTAGAGACAAAGTTGCTGCGTGAGACAGTGTCAAGTGAAGACTGAGTATTCATGAGGAATAAGATGTCTTTCGTGTCTTGATATCAGGCACATTGCCAGTTCTTAGCAAATACATAATACTTATATTTTGAGCAAATTGATACAATGCCTTTATTTATGGGAAATGCTTAAAAATAGGAAGGAAAGGAGTCAAAAAAGTAGGCAAATTTTAGTACTAAAATTGGTATACATTATTTATGTAGCCCTATGCTCTTGATACATGTGTTTAAATCAACTTGTAACTGTTCCTTGTTTGTTCTGTAGGAAAACTGGAAATGGAGTTTTATGAGATCATGCACATAAAGACCATTTTATTTGTTGATTTATCCTCCATGCAGATATTCTACAACATAGACATAATGAACTCAGTATCATCTATGGTGTAACTCCATTTGTTTCAACCTTGCAAACAGAAAACACAGTAGTTTCATGGTTTGGAATCATACTGAAGAAGACTTGACGCATTGAGACACATTGAATAAATCTGAATCATTTCACATAGTTTGAGTGAACATTCAGACCATACTGCTAAAGAAAATGATATTCCATTTAAATTAGATTAAGACTACCTTGTACCATGAGAGGTTCTTCTACGCTTTTGTCAATTCTTGCTCATATTTCCCAGTTTTCAAAGATTAATACAGAAGGATATGTTAATTTTTTTTTTATACTTCGATTTTTCAGGATGTAACATTGAATCTGACTTTGTTTAGACTTCGTTGACTGCAGATAGAATTCCTTACATTGCCAAGTATTAAGACAAGCAGTGTGAGAAAGCACCTCCTTTCTCCCACATACAAGGTCAGCTGAGATTCATACAGGATGGAAGAACCTTTCTTAGCATGAAATGGCAAGCAAAGCAGCATTTTCAGGAGCATACATATCTAACACCAGAGTGCAGAAAAGTTCCTGAAGCTCTAGTAGATGCACACTACACCTATTTATAAATCCTTCCTCCTTAAGAAATGAAAAACAGGGGTTTGTATGTGTTATTGAATAAATTCTGGGGAACTCTTATGTCTTTTTTTTATTAAATAAGAGCAAACTAAGTTAGCAGCTTCACCAAGCATCATTTTGCTCGTTCATATCATCCCATCTCTATGTGCTGTATGCAAGATTATCATAAGCGTGCAAAAACAGATGAAAATCCACGTGTCAATTAAAGAAGAGACTTCTGAAACACAAAAGGAAGAGAGAATGAAAATGCAAAATAATATTAAGAAACATTTGAAAATTCCACTCAGTGTTTGGGGTGCCACTGATTAGTCTGCCTAGCAAGCAGTCCCTTATTGTTCTCAGTTTTAAGCCAACTGGCATTTTCTTTCAAACCAGGGTTTTGTATGTTCAATTCTGTTCTCAATTACACTGGCACATATTAGGAGTAACTCTACTATCTTCAAAGGAATTATTCTATTCACACCAATGTAACTGAGATTAAAATATGTCCCTCAGAATTCTATTTAAAAAGGTTTAAAGGTTATGGCAATTTCTATGTACTGTGTGAATCAATCCCAGAGAAAACCTGCTTAAAAGACAGGGTTCATTCCTTATAGTATTAGAAACAGTTCTTTGTTGTCTTTAAAACCTATTTAAAGTTGATCACAGATTTTTAAATTGGCACATGTGCTTGTCAAAATATGCTGCTCTAAAATTAATTTTCTTTGAGAAATGTTTCCCTGAATATTGCAATCAATTAACAACATGCTAATTTACACTCCCCAAGGCTAGATATCTATATTTAATATTTTCAATACTTTCTAACACTACCAGCAATTTTCCTCTACACATTGGAGTAAATACAGGCAATCATGGGAACCTATTTCAACTAGTTTGTAATGCTTTTTCTTAAACAAACAATGAGAAAATTGCTAATTAATATTTTCCATTTTTGTGCACAAGCTGTGAAATTGCACAGCTAGCTGAAACTAATGAATCACAGAAATTCTGTCTTGAGGGGAGCGAAATATACTAAAATTTAGTACTTATAAGTCTCTACTACATAATTTTCACAAACAATGAACTCATCACAGTCACAAATATCCAGATATGCACTCACAATATAAGATGCAGGTGCAAAAATGGAAGTGTAAAATTTGCTTGAAAATGGAGCCTTTCAGGAAAGTTTTTTTACATGCGAACTTACAACTGTAGGTTACCTATTAATGGCATATCAATTTAAACAAACACACATAGGACCTTTTTTTCAATTTCTTGTCACTTTGCCATACTTGTTTAAAATAAAAATTTCTCTTTTGATAAAGAGTGGATTTGGGTAACACTATGTTTATAGTCTAATTCCTACTAGACTGTTGTAAAGCTGAACATACTTACACAGGGCTAAGAAAGACTTTCTTTGTGGTTCCCATTTATTTCTGGCAATGAATAATATTACTGCATTTATGTTAGAATCATGAAGGGAACATGCTGGACCTTTGAAACACAATCATCTGTTAAAAAGTCTCTGGTGCAGTTCTGGCTCTGCGTCAACTATGACTCTCCCAGACAATTACCATGCACAGTTGGGAGTTACAACAGACCAAGAGCTAGTCCTATTAGGCATTTTGGATGATGTCACCCTTGTTGGAGGGGGAAAGAGCACACTAGTGTGCATGTGAGATGCTCTGTTCCAGCTGGCCTCAGCGATGAGAATGGTCCTGGGGATGTTTAATTTATGAGTATAGATTCAGTCTATGGTGCCAAGAGTAAGAATTGAAAACAGCTGTCCTGTGCTCTCAGTGCCCAAACTGCCAACCGTGGGTGGCACAGAGAGGCAAGATAATGCCAAAGAAACAGGAAGGAAAGACTAAGACAGATGTTTTGTTCCTTCACTTGCCTGAGGAGGGAAATAGTGGGATGGATTAGGTTTGGAATCTTGTTTGGGTGAAGAGTGGAACCAACGTTTAAGACAGTAAGCAATGTGTAGTAAAACAAGGCTTTAATTTATATCCTAATTGATACAGGCCAGCTAATAGATATACCCAATAACTATGCCTAGAGTTTCCCTGCAAACTGCTTTTAGTTTTTCTTGTTGATGCTGTTCTACTTTGTTCAAGACAAAATTTTTAACTGGGACAAGAGAAAGAAGGGCCTGGAGTCAAGACCAGATGGTGCCAATAGTAGGCTGCTGAGCACTCTGTATTTCCTCTGCTAGGTATTACTATGACCTAGCAAAAGAGGTACAGCCTAGTCTTAAATAAGGCTTAATTTCATGCAGTTTCAATATTTTCTGTACAATAAATAGCACATCCTTCCTTACATATAATTTAGGGGACAAAGCTATATGTGAATGATTTGTATAAAAGATTCTATTAATTTTTCAGTATTGCTATTTTTTGTTTTCTCTTTTGTAGTCTTAAAAGTGCAAATATGTTTCGTGTTTTCCATACAAAGGACTTTATTTAGCTCTTTCTTACATGCGAATGCTGGTATCTTTACCTGTGAGCATATGTCTTTTTTCCTACAGTTAGAAATTTTAACACCATACTTCTTGACTTCAGCTTCTGCAAGGTAAGCAAGAGGTAGCTCTCATTTTATACAAAACGTGGATCTCAGCAGTTGTGGAAACCTGCTCCTGAATTTTGGAGGCCAGCAAAAAGAGGAAGAGTTATCAATGCATACAATTCATGAGAATTTACCCATGTGTCTATTCTAAATGCAAGTCCATCAGGTTTAAATTCAATTTAAAATAACATATAAAGATTCTAAGAAAGAAAACTGATGCTTTGTTGTCCTCTTCAATTTTGTCTTTATTTTATGGCTGCACCAGATGGCCACAACAAAACATAAGTGTTATCCATTTTCACTGATTATTTATTGATGTGAAATTACTCACATTCATAACAATTACAATGTTAGCCCTACTGTAACAGGAAACACCTGTCTCACAATTAATTTTTTTCTTTCTGCCTCCTGACTTGCAAGACACAGATTTTTGTCAATCTTTTCCTATGCCATGAATACTTTACTGTTCAAAGTCAACAAAATCACTGAGGTTGAGCCTGGAAGAGGCTGAACTCAGAACTCACACAGCAATTGTTTGCTTTTGTGGGTGAAGTAGCACTTACCAGTGTTTTATCATAAGCTAATGAGTGAATACATCTTCCAGAGAAACTATTCAATGCACTGAAGAATAATTCTTTCTGACCTTTCAATCAAAAATCCTGAGAAAACACTGACTCATTCGCAAACATTTTTTAAAACTTAGCAACACTGTAAAATAAGAATGTAGTGTTGTCTTTGCTTTCACATACCAGAGTATTGATGTTATTTGGTGTGAGAAAAATTATTTTCCCAGAGAGATATACAGAAGATGACAAATTGGGGAATTACATCTTGCAATTACAGTCTTTAGAACTGTGGCAGGAATAAAAACTGAAAAAGTTAAAATCTGTTCAGGTGAAACTGAAACAGAAATTTCGGGGTAAGGATATGAATGATTCAAAAAAATAAGATAAAATTACAAATTTTACATCAACTTAGTGTTCATTTGACTTGAAAAAGGAAATTTTTCCCTTTCTTTGCCCCCCTGTTTTTAACTAGTTGCATTCTGTTGAGGAAAATCTCAAGTGATATATAAAAATTAAAAGTTGAGCAGATTTTAAAATGCTAGAATAAATTTTAATAGCATGTATTCTGAGAAATAAAACCTGTCCTTTTACAAATACCTACCAATTTTTGGATTTTTACTTTCTGGCCAACTTCAAATAAATTTGAGTTCATTGAGAGTTACTGTCCTCCCTAGAAGCACAACTATCCCACAATTCTTGCAATTTTTTCTCTGAAGATAAAATTTCTAACTCTATTTCATCGTTCTAACACTTATTCCATATGCTGAACCATAACAGCAGAAACACAAGTGTTTGAAAAAAAAAAGAATAAAAAGAATATTAAGGTTCAGAAGATACAAGAATCAGCTGAGAGTTTCAAACAGAAACACATGAAATGCTTAGCTGAGCTATTATAGTGTGAGAATTCAGATCTGTAGACATTTTAACAGTGTAGGAAGGATAAATATAATTTTAAAGATGAATGGTTTAGAACTGATGCTTTCACTAACTCACAATGTCATTTCTTTTTTTTTTTTTTTTGTCCTACTTTTTTCAGGTATTTTACAGGAGTTCAGTCTTTCTCTTCAAAACTCCTAATTTGTTTGCCGCTGTTTTATCTGGAACGCTGGTAGAAACGCTTCCTGAACACACTTCTGAGTTACAAACTGCCAAGAATTTCATACAGAATGAAAACACAGGAAGATTTTTTTCATGCTTTGATACATTTAGCACATAAGAATCTTTATGTAAAATCTGGGATAAATCTCTCCCAGAGCTTAACTTTGAAAATGGCCTTTCATGGAGACTTAGGAAACATGAACAAGAAAGTGGGCAGGGGTGAGCTGTCTTTGGTGTGCTTGCCAGCTTTCAGAAAGGCCCTCCAAGATCTTGATGCCTCTCTCACAGACTACAACACACTAGCACTTCTCTAGCTTTCATCATATCTGCAAAGAGTGAAATTTTCACAATTTCACTATTGTTGATAACAAGCATCAAAACTGTTCTGAAATAAAAAATTTCATTTATGGATTTTTTTTTTTACTATAAGAGTAGCCTTAAAATGAGTGGTAAAGCTCAAAAGTGACAGAAGATTCAACGGTTTCTTTTTTCCATAAGGCCTACAGTCTTGTTTTTAACTTGTTTATGTATTTCTTTTAAACTTTCTCATGGTGATGTGCTGAAGCAGAGTAGGTGTTAGGTTTTAGTCTGAAAGTTGATGTATGAATAAATAACTGAATGAATTCTGTTCAGTGCTGCATTCTCTAAGGATTTCTCAGGGGCCTTTAAAGCTCCAGGTTACTATACTACAAAACTATATTCCTGAACTCACTCCCTTCTGGCAATACATGCCTTTATGACATTCAGGGAGAATGTCCTTGCATCATGAGTCCACAAACTGGCTGATGAGAACAGAGACAAGACATGCAGATGGTGTAGGACTGAACAAGTGCACTGAGAGGGAAGGCATGTGTCTCCCTGTCCCTGTTCCATACAATCTTTCAGTTCTACAAGATTTAAAAATCCAGTCAAACCTCTAAAGGGATTTGCTATTTTAAGTGATACTGATTATTTACCCATATGGACCAGTAGACAGCCAGTAAATATTATTTAAGATATTGTAGCAGCAGATGTACTTTTAAGAACAACTCCTTTGTGTGAAGTAGTCTTCCTTTGGCCAGTCTACACCTGTAAAAATGGCTCAAGTGTACCTCTCATACTGACTGAAGTCAGCTCACTAAAAAAGTGAAAAACACCCTTTCCAGTGCAATGTCATGATTTATAAGCCTTTGGAAATTCATTTCTCAGCTGTTTTCCATTGTGTAACTGATCAGAAGCAACATAAAGCAGGAAATTAGGATGTAGATCCTGGAGAAAGTGTGATATATAAAAAAACCCATAGTTCTATCTACTTTTTCTTTCTCTCAAACACATTTTTATCAGTAATATAAGCAGGGTGCAGGTTCATTACATAGCAATATATTAATGGAAGTACTCACACACTTCATTAAAAATGCTGTCTCATATGTCCTCAGTGTGACAAAACCTCTCAACATCACTGTGCAGTTCTCACATCATAAGAATACACAGGGTTACATTTGCAAGCCATGCAACAAGGAAATGAATTCAGTTGCTACTGAAATTGGGACTCTTGACCACAGGGTTACTGTTGAGGTCCAGAAAAAAATTGTACAACAAGGTTATAAAATGGCCGTCACTTAGACCTTGAAATAAGTGCTACTAGCCTTCAACGAGGCTGAAAAAAGTTTCAAACAATTGCATCATCATGTTTTTAAATGAGACTCTCTTTACAGTATTGAAAATCAAGTTTTTCACGCAGAAGCAGAAATGTTCCACTAACTTTGGTGAACCTTCTGAACCAGAAGGGTGAATTCTATATGACTGATTTTAAATGGATGGAATAACACTTTCATACCAAAACGAGAATTATGCTCAAGTTCAAAAGGAATTTCTATCTCCGAAGTTCTGTGTGAACCATATTCAACGTTTGCCTTTGCTTCAAAGATGCACATATTCCTTTGAGATGTTTTACTTGACTATGATGACCTCAAATTGGTTTTATTTTGTATCTTGGTTTTAGAGGAGTGGAAATTATTTGGTTAAATCAAGCAGCTTAGATTAACTCCATAGGCACTGCTTAGGCCACTGCGAAGGTAGATTTCAGTAACATTCCATATAAAATTGTGGCGACGTCATAGGTGATCCACTATATATATTTTCATATATATTTTGATTACAAATAGTTAATTTTATTCCCTTATTGTTCAGATTCATAGTATTTGGGTCATAAAGATCGGTCATATCCTGGAAACATTACGAAACTACGTGGGAACAGACACTGGCTTAGATATCTGATGTCACAGCAGTATCTGGCAATATTTATGAGTTCAGACTCAGATTATTTGTGTTCATGGTACAAAATTCATCATTTGAAGCACCTGGTGATCATTTCAGTTGAGCTATTGGACACCACTCAACATCAAGGTCAAAGGATACTTGCAGTGGCAGACCCTGTGTGAGGGTGACTTTCAGCCCTCAGTTACATTCACACTTGCAGGACAGCGTCCATTGTTTGGAGGCACAATAATCTTGTTTTTCCAGGAGCCACAGGAATTTCTAATTCATCTGGCTCACCCTTTCTCCCATTCCCCAGTTGTGGGTGACAGAAGAGACAGAGATTTCCTTAGACCTACAAGGCTTTAAAATAAAATTGAAACACAATCCATATGTCATGTTGTAAAAAATGCAAAATATGCTGGATCTGTAAAAGCGGCACACCAGGCCATATGCTTCAGACAGAACAGCTTGCATACGTCTAGGCCTCTACACTGATTTCAGGAACTGAAAACAGTGGCTAGTCTACTCCACTTTTCCACTTGTTAAATTTGTTTTGCTAAAGTCAGGTTTACATCCAAAGCCAAGAAAAAAAAAAAAGAAAAAAAAAAAAATCAGTCTTTATCAAAAGCTTGAAGTTGATGACTGACTACTTATTTTCTGCACTGCTTCGATCAGTCATGCTGTAATCAAGTGAAGTGGAAAATCTGTAAGGTAGTTGTTCAAACCCAGATACTCAGTCTACAATGAGAAATAAGGACCCAGTTTTCAACACCAGGAGAGTTTGTCATAGGGCAGGTGGTGTGCTCTGTGCAAAAGACGACACTCTACCTAGGTTTTCCATCATCTCAAACACTTTCCTGTCATTTCCTACAAGACTAAGCAGTGTTAATTCTTCTACTCAAACCCAATTCCCACAACATTATCTTTCACACAGCAAAACCTGCATGAACACTGTTAAAGGTCTGTTTCGATCTGTATCTGCCAGGAAATTCTAGAGTCATTAACCTTCCTTATAGTGCACAGTATCATGGAGGTCTAGGAACAGCAGGATGCTTCACATACCGTATCCTATGTGGTATAAGAGCTAAAATGTATGCAATTAAGCAGGTTAATATTCAGCAATAACCTCTCTGTTTTGATGATGAAATGTCACCAGAAGAGTTGAAAACTTTTTTATATATGAACAGTGCAAATGTTTGCACATTTTTGGACTTTCTGCAAAAGCAGACTTTTGAAGAAATGTGAAAATTCAGGATATATTTAACCTTGTTATAGTCAATCCTTATTGAAAAGAAAAAATAATTTAAACAGTAAGTTTTTCACTTGCTTGTTTCCCAGACACTTCATAAAACCAAGTGATCATTTTCAACAGTATGCAAGCCAGCTTTCCAAATGCTATGTGAATTTTGCAGAATTGTTTCCCTCAGTTAAAAGCTGTTAAGTCAAGATATATTTTCTACAGGACAGCAGACTGGATGACATTACAGTGTCTTCTGGCTTTAAAACCTTATAAATCTGCTGTTACTGAAGTGAAATCCTAAACTCCCAACTTATGCTTGCAAACTTCATTTTGCATAGTAACTTTATCTAATACTGAACAAAGGTTGCTTCTTTCTGTAAAGAATAAGGCAAAGGTGGTTTTCTTTGGTGTGGCATTTTTTTCTTAAACTCAAGGCTTAATCAGATGCCCTCTTTCCATTGCAGCTGTGTCAATGAAAGATTTCTCAATTCTTGTCACAGTGCCAACTGGGAGATTTTCATCACCTCCAATCTACCTAGTAAACTGTTTAGCAAAGGCTCAATTATACTTTACTGTCAAAATGAATAGCAAAACCCTGCTCATTAGACTGTGCAATTTTAGACTGAGGTAAGTCAAAGGGTTCCCGTCCAAGTCACCTGGCAGATCTGAGGGAAAACTGTCTTGTGTGGGTGGAGATGTGCAGTTGCAGGCTGGGTGGCTGAGTCAGGAAATTCCTCCAGCAGACCTGGTGCATCTTTTCAGCAGGATATATGATTAGATTTTTTCCTCTGTAAAACCCATATGGTGCTTCCATATTGCCATGAAAGTTTTAAAGGAAGTATTCAGAGCGATTCTAGTCTTAACTATCAAGGAGTAAGCATGCAAATCACTAGACTATGTCTTGAAGAGGATCTCCATGTTCCCAGACTCTGCTGTGCAAGAACAGTGAGCCTTAAATATTTTTTACCTATAGCTTTGAAATAACATCATTAAACAAAGTAACAGTCCATACAGTCATGATAATCCTATCAGGAGATTTACGAAAATATCTTTTCTCTTTGCATAATGGTGGTATAATAATACCTTGTTTACATACATATGTATTTAATTAGTAGGTCTCTAGAGCTTTTGTTTTCCCTGGAAATGGACAGATACATAAAAATGTTGATTTTGATGCTAGATAGCAAATATTAGATTTAGTTTCACCTCTTAAATAAGATAAATCAGATGTTTTTAAGTTACTTGTACTTAAGCAGATAGCTGTTTGAAAAAAAACAATTAAATGAAATTATAAATAATAATTCAGGTAGTTTTCTTGATTTTCAAAGAAGGAAAAAAATCTCCTATTTTCCTTGTAGTTGCAGACGGAAATCAAGTTTGTCAAATCTATCTAAAAGATACTAAATCTAGCATTATTACTTTTTAAGTCTAGAATTTATACTACTACTACTACTACTACTACTACTACTACTACTACTACTACTACTACTACTAATAATAATAATAATAATAAAAAAAAATTGCCATTCCATAGGCATATCCCACTGTGTATTCTAAAAGTTCTTAGATTAGGGCAACAGATACAGTATACAGTTTACTTATGTGCTTATATTTCCTAATGCTGTCTGAGATTTGTGTGTCACCATTAGGACATAGATTTGGGTTTTTTCACAGTTACTTTAGATTTGAAAAGATTTTTAAAAGTTCATTTTTTTAAAATTTGAATTTTCTGAAAATATATTAATATTTACAGATGCCTATGCTGGTTTATCACTCAAAAATACTGATATATTAGTTTTGGCAAGTATATTTCATGCACCATTCATTATCTTCAATTGTTCCCAAAATTATACTGCTTAATCATTTTTCTATATGCATATTAACATCCAATTGCCTTTTGTTTTTTACTCCTTCAAAGTGGTTCTGAGAAAACAGATTAAACAAATTCTATATTCTTGTAGTTATGCTGAAAGTAGCAATTCAATTTTGTCCCCAGGAAGGGGTACTCCTTAATACAGTACCCTGGTATTTCTGTATTTTCCTAAATGCTCTGAAAACTGACTTGTTTTTATTATATTGCTAGTTACTGGTTTGTTATTCTCCTTTAATTTTGGCACAAGTTTATTTTAACAGTCTATGAAGTTTGGTTTTCCAAAAGTTTTATCTCTGAAAGGGAGATGAAATTAAATTTGAGTGTTAAAAAAAAAAAAAAGAAAAACACATCATGAGAACATTGGTACACAGAGTTATGTAAGGTTCAAGAACATGAACTAAAACGTGCACTGCAATAATGCTGAATTCAGCTATTCCTGTTATGTCCAGCAGAAATACTAAACCAGATATCATTTGTGTTTTCTGAACTGAACATACCACTTACAGTGAAGTTTAGGAGGAGTTCTGTTCTCGCTGCAGATGCTGAGTCATTTATAGCATTGGATTAAATTTGTCTAGTTGCAGTGGTTACCATCCTCATTTCTCCATCCCTCTGCTCTGCCATAAATTTACACTCCCACAGCAGGGCTGTCTGAGCAGGCTGTGAAAGGCACGGCTGCTGATGAACCATCATAGTTTACAGACGGTTATGCTAACATAAACCACCACTAACTTTAATATACTTTACATTAATATGCCTGGCAGGAGATAGGAAGGCAGACTGCAGGAATGGAAACTCTTTCAGCTCTCTCAAATTAATTCATTCTATATATATGAGTCAAAGACTTTAATGTCTACAAACTATTCAGGCAGAAGCCGTTGAAAGATAATGTCCCCCTCTCTGCCTTAGATAGAGTCATGGAAAGTTACAGAGAAGTTAAGATTTCTGAAAATATATGTATAAGGAAAGCCTTATCAAACTTTTACATATTTTTGAGAGGAAAGATCATAATATTGTAAAAAAGTTCATAGGAAATTAATTTCTTTATCTAATTATGAAAGTGTACCAAGTGTTTCAAATAGTCTTTCATACCCACGCTAAACATGTTGGGGTTTTAAGATTATTTTTCTCTTTGTGATTAGTCAGAAGATTTTTTATCTCCCTTCAAATTTGATCTTATGACTGTCATCTCATTTGCCGTCATGAGATACAATTACTGCTGGATAACACTAAAAGTACTTGACACCAAAATAGAGTTTAAGACTAGCCAAGAGATAAACCTATTTTAGTAAATTTTTCCTGTGTATTTCCTTGTATAGTGTTCAGAGAGTGCCAATGTAATTCTGCAAGACTTTTAATATATTTGGGCATTCAGAACCTAAAATATTATGAAACTCCACTCATAGTTTCCCCTTTTCTCTCTTGATTCTGGACAGACTGCAGAGGATTTTGTAGCAGGCATTGCAACCTTGTTGATTCTGGGAAAAAATTAAAGCATCAGTCTACAACTGTTTCAGCTGTACAATTAATAAAAGTAACCAAAGGCATTCTCCTTCCTCTTGTTTATATTTTCATGGGTTTATGCTTATATTTCTATATGTGACATATACTGAAAGAGAAAGAGCAAGCAAACAAAGCTGTCTAATGGAAGAAAGGATTGACTGGAAATTGGGGTGGACATTTCTAGAGACACATTTGTATTTTGCCTATTTATGGCTTGCTTTTGGGGGTTTTGTGTTGGTAGTTGTGCTAGTTTTGAATTTTTATTTGTTCATAAAGGGGTTTCAACTGAGGAGTAAGACACTGAACAAATTGTCTCATGTCTGAGCTTTACCAGGCATCCCCCAGGTAATGAGGATTTAGTAACCACTACACTCATTCCTCCACTATTCATGAAAAGCGAGAGAACAGGATTTTTTTTCAAATAAGATCTCCTACACAGGGCTGAAATTGAAAATAACATTTACATCTAGTCCAAAAGGTCTAAATAAAGCAATCATTTGCTCAAAATCTATGTTAGAAAAATTAGTTGTAAAACTGTTCATTTTTATTAACTGCAGTGATAGAACTGAAGTTGTGAGCTCATTGGTAAAACCACACAGAGTTTAGTGCAGACACAGCAGGGGACAACTTTCATTTTTACCATGTCAAACCTGAAGCAATTTATAACTTCTGTATCTCATTCAGCTGGGAAGCTTAAGGACTAAAACTTTGTAGAGTTCTTCCATGCTCCTTACAGGTTTCATATAGTAAGGTATGAAGTCAGCAGGATGGGTACAGCACAAGTAGCTTTGCTGAAGCACAGCAAAACCAGCCCTGATGCATTTACCAAGAGACACAGAATTTAGACCCTAAATCAGCTCTTAACTCATATCCTGGTCTAACATAATTCACAGCAAAATTTCTTTGAAGATTATGCAAGCAGACACTGTACATCTGTGAAACACCTTCATCTAGTACAGAAATGGCAGGGGTAAGATGTTTCATCTGAATGGATGTTGCAGACAAAACTGTTGCCAGGACACACACAGTTGTAAGAGCAACAAAGGGGCAATAACAGTCTTAAGGAAAATGTTATACATATACAGATTGTTTGTATCCAGGGTTCATGGGACCCAACTCAAGACACCTGTCACTGTAGGGAGATACAACTGTTTTCAATTTAAAAGGACATCTGCAACTGAAAAGAGGGAAGTAAAAATTATGACAAAATTTTTCGTCCTCCAAAAGGTACTTTTTTTCATACTAACTCTTTGTCACAGAGAAAACCAAATGATGAAAATTTATTTGCTCAAACTACTCATTTAGCCTCTAAACTAATAAACTGAAAGATGATATTGTTTACAAAGTAGGAAACACTTGTCAGAAAACAGGACTGAAATATATTTGGCTATATCAAATGTTGTAATGAAAATACAATGTTGAAAATTAAAAAAAACTCATTTAAAATTTTGTATTAAAAAGCAGAAAAAGAAATTCTCCAGTATTAGGTAAAATAGTTGCATACAGAATGCTCATCCAAATCTCAATAAAGCACTTTGAAAACTTTCTCTTTAAATTCATTAATGAAAAGGAAGGACTAATAGAAAATCGATTCATTTAAAAATTATGTGTTGTTCATCGAAATAGGTGGTAGAAAGCAGGAGGCAGTATACTTTTATAAAATTCATATTTATTCATAATTATTATAATAAGGACAAATATTCAGCTGCAATACTCTGAACGGAGTTATACATTGCTAGAAGACACCAAGGATTCTCTTATCAGAAGGATATATTTTTGAAATATCTGACATTTTTACAATCCAGTTAATCCCCAAGACAAAGAAGGTCATTATGAACCTTCAAGTTCAAGGTTTGCTCTTCAGTACAATTTACCAGTACCTTACTCATCCAAGACTTTGCAGCAGACTCTGCCAGGAGTAAAAAACTCCATTCAAAACTTCCTTGAGATTGTGGGGAGAATTTTAAAAAGCAGTCCCAGGAGAGTCTTCTCCTGGCAAATGCTACAAAGAATTTTACCAACTAAAGCTGTAGTTAAATGATTCTTTGAAAATGGTGTCTCAAATTTTCACAATATATTGGAAATACAGTAGACATAGCATAGAAAGGAATAAATATAACTTTAAGGCCTTTTTCATTGATTTACAACAGATGAAATTTTTTTGGAAAAAAAGATGTTTAGTTTATTCTGGTATCCTAGAAAAGCTAAATACATGGAAGAAAACCAAGACATAAGACACTTGTCAGACAGAAATCTGACTGAAAAGTCAGTGTGTTGCCACCATTATTTTCATACAGACTCCAAAACAGAGCACTAGACCAGATACTTAGAAGAACTTAACTCTATTCCAGGCAAAAGCTGGACAATGCTTTATATGCAAAGCTGTGACATTAATTTCATTGTACTAATTTTGCCATATAATGTATTCAAAAACACTACAGCAGCCTAGGTCAGAATCTCTACTAAACTTGCATTTCAATGGATATCATTCATTTAAATTTTGATATTGTCACAGTGGTAAATTTTGATACTGTGCTGTATAGAAAGAAAATTACAGGGCAAATTTTCTTTTAGTGGATTTTCACTCAGCTAATTCACGAGCTTGATTTAATTTGGTTTAGTTTTAAGGGAAGATGAAAATAAGGCTTTCATTCCTCCTGGAGACTTTGGAAACGGTTCTAAGAAGAAAGAACATCGGAGGGATAGCAAAACGCTGAAAAGAAGTTCCATCTTAGGTGTTTCTAGCGAAATTTCACTTTCTCTTTTCCCTGCGATGTAGAAATGAATCAGATGCAATGATAAAATTGTTCCAGAGGTACACAATAGTGACTTTTCTAGTGGAAGCCACATAACCTGTATGATTCCTAGGACAGCAATAATATGAAGAGAGGTCAGAAACACAATTCAGAGTTGTCTTATTTCTCTTGGGATCATATTTATAAGCACTTTTTCTCCTTTCTTTTCCCTTAAAGAAGAAAATAAAATGCCTTTTTTTTTTTTTTTTTTTTTTTGGAAAGTTATTGGCCCATTTTGTTCTGTTTCACTTGCCTCAGTCTTTGAGCCAGGAAGAGGGAGTTATTGCCTTGATGAGGCTGTCTGCCATGTAGATCCATATGCTCTTGGAGAGGCAACAGAAAATCCTGTGTGTGTCTGTGATGCACTCCAGCTTGAGACTTGTTCCTTGTTCTTACAGAGTTAACATTTTCAGGGCCTGGAGGCCTAGGCTTTCTTCCCGTTAAGATTTGGATTACCCCATGGTTAATCGTGAGGATATAACTTTGTCTAAGAATAGGCTTCCTCCCTTGGTATATTCATCTATTGCAAATTTTATCAGCTTTCTCTGTAATCAGCAACAAAGTACTACTTTCAAGTAGTAGAACAAAGATGTTTTTCTTGAAGCTATCCATGAAAAGCTATTTATCTTGAGATACTTATTGAAACTAAATATTCTACAAATCATGTGGGCAGAGGTTAAGTTATCCATATTTAGAGACTTATTTATTTTTAAGTGAATACCAAATCACACCAAGCATTTCTGAAGTAAGAGTACTCAAAGCTCCACTTAGATTAAGCTATCTTTTGTCATTAATACTATCTGTTTCAATTACTGGATCGTCACATCATGAAATAATGCAAAATCCAGGGGAATGTTTTCTCTAAGCATTCAACATAATTATTTTAATTTATATAGCATTTTATGTTGTCAGTTGGTGTGTTGAGTCTCTTAAAATATTAAATGTGTTAAGTATATGATGACAAAAACAGCAAATAAGAGCTTAAGGTGGATATCCTGTGTTACATAACCATACCCAAAATTCAGAGTGTATCGTACTAAAATTTTCATATGATAAAAATCTCATAGACTTAAACACCCCATAATGTTGAAAATTGCCTCAAACATCCTATTCACATTCCTACTGCATATAAATATTAATTTTGAACAAGGGTAGAAAAGAAGTCTCTTCAAATACGCAGATTTTCTCTGTGGGTATTTTGGTTTTGTGAAGATATGGAAAAATGTTGGCACCAATGCCATCTGTGTCTTACCCTGCTTCTCAGTAGTCACTAGCTGATTGTCAATCCATTGATTAATATTTTATTGGTTCAGTGGTTCAGGTGATTTTTTAAATAGCTTAATCATAAATTCATCCAGCCCATGCTTCCTCAGCTTAAGAGGGAATAGAAATGAGAGCCTGTCAAAAAGCCTTATGAAAGGACATTTCAAGGAACGTTATAATGACTGTTTTACACTTTTCTTCAAAAGCAGTGATTTCAACATTGAGGGCAATCAGTTTGGTCTAACTTTGATAAATTCATATCTTTCTGATACTTTTTTTGCCTGTAGCAGTATGTTTGAAAGTGGTAGAAATACGTATTCTACAATTTTTCTTGAGACTGAAGCTCTGGAATTCTGGATCTTCCATTTCTTATTTAAGGAGGATAAGCATAATGATAACTTTGTCTGGTGAATGCTAGCCAGCCAGTTTGGACGGCTGGCCCTTCTAAGAGTTATGAAATACTCAATGAAGCACAGGACCCTCCTGGCTTTCTTCTGTTGACTTGGTAGATGCCTGACTGGTTGAAATGCCCTGTGCAGATGAGGCACAAATGAACAGCAGAAGTCCTCTGGCTGCCAGCCTTCATACTTTGCCTCCTGTTGAGAAGATGGTTGGTAACAAGCACTCACCTCAACAAGGCCAGTGTTGTTCCCCCTTGTAGAAGTGATCCACAGACTTTTAACAGCTGTGTCTTTGGCTTTATGCTGGAACTCTGTAGTCAAAAAGGTACTTATATGGAAGATAAATACCTCTTAAGCAGTGAAATCAGATTTTCTTGGTCCCTTTATTTCATCATTCATTAACATTGCATACAGAATTGTCTACACAAGTCAGCATTATGAATTGGATTACTGTAACATTAGATACCTTTGCATGATATTTTAAGGTCAGTATTTTGTAATGTTTGTTTTGTGAAAGCTGTTTGAAACATAAATAAGTGCCTAGAACAACAGAAAAAAACAAATGGCTTTTGATCCCTTTCATTAGTTTAGGGGGCTCCAGGTATGACTGAACAGATGGTAGGTTAAAAATTGAAAGATGGAACTGTATTGGAGGAAATTAGTTGACTGTGATGTCAGTTCACTAAGAAAAATTAGACAAAACATTTTTTTTCCCTGAGGGTAACATGAAACGCAATGGTTCAGAGAAAGAGATAATGGAATTTTTAAACAATTCCATTTCACCATATTTACAGAGAGGCGGCATTTTCCAGTTTATACATTAATGTCTTTTTTTCTCTTTTAGGACTGAGACAACTGCAGACAACTCTTCACTGAAATATAGAATGGTTTTCTAAGTTATATGGCAAAGCAACATCAAGAAATGTTTCCTAGATATCTTGTCTGATGTAATTAGCAGAAATTATATGTCCATGTAAACATGTGCAATTTTTTTACCAAGCATCTAAGTAGAAGTAATATTGGTATCAACTTTGCAGTCAACAACTGCAAACAAATAAGTAAGAGCTGCATGCAATCTATTTGCATGGAATCATATATTCACACAATAATTTAAGCTGGGAGGGACCTCAGGTTTTCTCCTTCAGCCCATAACTCGGAGCAGGTGTGAAGTAGATCAGATTTTTTAATGTCTTTAACAACAAGATAATTTTTCCAATCACTGACTTCTCTCATTGTATTTTCTTCCCTTGATATCTAATTAGAAGTTTACTGTCATATATCCCGAACTTTATTAGTATAGCTTTATGTTCTTCTAACTGAAGGAGGAAAAACTCTTGCCACAATATTACCATTGCAGCCTGGATGACCGAGTCATCTTTATGCTGCTGAATTTGGCCTCCTAGATTCACAGATGTCAGAATCATAGGGAAACAATTAAATGTGCAGGCATTTTGAGAGGTTAATGCACATATACAAATGATGTGAGTCTTCTCTGCTTATCATCCAATTGAGCTCAAAGAGCATGTTCAAATAATATAGCACAGCTAACCCTATACATATTGCTTAGGGACAATGGAAGGCTTTTCACTTCATTGTCTCACCAGCTGTAGACAAAGCCTTGTCATTTCTGTCTGTCACGCATTTTCTTTGCCATTTTTGAAATCACACTTCTGCTTCATCTCCATCTGGGGCAGAAGCAGGGGTGCTGTAATATTGCAAGAAAAACTGCTTTTTTAGTATTTTTAGCTTGATTGGATGATGAGAGCTCTGAAAATGCTATGACATAAACTGGTCTTTTGATGGCTATAGAGAAAGTTTGCAGGTGCAATAGGCTGACCAACTGCACAGCAAAAAGCAGCTTAGGATGACAAGTACTACATTAGCACTGCTCATATGGGAAATGACATTTTTCTAACAGAGAGAGATATGCCCTGCATGCTGCAGCCAAATAGGGATTCTTCAGATCTGTTCTTTGGCTTTTTGAATATGTATTCAATTTTATACATGTCATTAGCACATTTTGTGGAAAAACAGGAGAAATGGTAAATCAAATTATGCCCCAAAATACAAATGTAGATCAAGATTTTGGCTTTGTATACAAAATTCAGAAGTTAAACTTACGCCAAGTGAATGGCAGATGATTACTCAGTGTTAATTATGCTGAATTAAACTGTCCTTAGATCAGGCTAATAGTAATATTAAGGTATCATTTTACTTTTGTGAAGTATTAAGCATCAATCCTATAATATTATCAACCATCCGAACTTTTGATAGTTTGCCAAATTTACACTTAGGACCATACATTTTCTTTTTCCCTCATCCCTTTCAATTCATCATAGATTTGGAGGCAGTAAAAGAATTTCTGCTATTCTTTACCATGGACATGGTTATTTATCAGGAAGGTCAGGAACTGAACTGTATTCACCCCAAGATATAGTTGCTGATTGTAGTAGAAATGAAAAAACTTTCAGTTCTGTAGATATTTGCTGGGTTCCTGCAATGAATCTGCTGGACTTCCTATTGCCGATCTAAACTCTACTGCAAGTGTCTTGAATCAATTTTTTGTTGAACCCTCTCTTGCTCTACTAGAGAAAAGTAACTGCACATTGAAAATCAAACCAACATCTCTTTTAACATGTAAGACATGATTTTATTATTTTATTCAAAATTATAAATTTAATAAAAAATTAAAACTACTGTCTGAGAAAAGTAGTAATTGGACAATGGAATAACAACATGGAGAACTGAAAACCAACAAAAACTTTGTTCTGAAATATTTTCAAACACTTCTGAAACAGATCTTCCCTTAACTCATTTATAGAAAGTACTCCAACTAAAATTTAACCTCACAGTGCTGTCTTTACTGAAATCATGGGTTGCTAAGGAGTCTTAGAGAAGCTTATCTCAATTTTTGTGTGAGTTCTAATACTCCAAGAATTTCAACTGTATCTCATGACAAAACTCTAAACAGAATGCTCTCTATATTGTTCCTAAGAGAAAAAAACAATAATTAAAAATTTTCAATATATTCAAAACATTCAACAATCCCATGGGCATGGTCCTGGGCAGCCTCCTCTTGCTGAAATTACTTGATCAGGTGCATTGGACGAGATGAACTCCAATGGTCTCTTCCAGTCTACATCCTTCTATGATTGTCTGACACTTTCAAGGATAAAATTTCTGAATAATTACTCCCTATTTTCTTCTGTTCTAGGATTTAGAGCTGCTGTCTAACACATGGTTTGTGTCTGAAATGACGATGTTCTAAAACCATTTCAACCTTCCCTGTCATGGATGCACATATTTTTGTAAGGTGTCAAACCAAAGATTTTAAAATATTTTTTCTTTTTCTTATCTCCCATGTCTTTAATATCCCTAAGGATTCCCAACAGTAGTTTCTACTAGTTTATAACAATTTAGTTACCATTCTCTACAAACAAGAATTTGGCAAGCCACATCTCAAATTTTGTTGGTATACTTCTGAACCTGGCAGTGCTAAACATAAGTGTATAAGAATATGGACATCTAGGAATCAATTCAATGTCAACTATGAGAGCAGAATAATATCAAATATTACTATGTTCTCAATTAAATGTAAGCAAAAAAAAAAAAAAAANACTTTCTACCTTCAGATCACAAAAAGCTTTATAAAAAGCATTTTATCATAGCCTTATTTTACAAATGAAAAAGCTGATTATTAGAAAATCAGAGACTTGTTTGAGAGGATGTCCAAATTTACTGTTTTCTGGAAAGAAAGAAAACACGTTTCCAAGAATTATACTCCTTTGAAGACTTTGCTTATGTGAGAGTAAGATTCTTTTACTCCTGAATATATAGACACATAAAAGAGAAATGTCGAGGTGAGACAGAATAGTAATAAAAGTATTCAAATGAATTCCATTAAAGTGATAGACAAAAAGCAAAAATGTTTCAGCTTCACAGTTTACTCTTAGTCTGCATCTTTATAATAAAAGGGAAGACTTTTTTTATCAAAGAAAGTTATCTTGAACAAAAAAGTATTAAATGAAATGTTTATTTTATTTTAAAAAATTACAGCTGTGGAGTTATATTTAAGTATTGTCACTGTTCTTTCTTAGATAAATACCTCCCTAGTTTAGCTTGCAAGAGATAGGAGGAGAAATTTTACTAACCCAGCAGTTAACTTACAAAAACCATTTCCTGAGATAGTGAATAGAATCTGTTCCTCTGGGCAGTCTAAATCTATTGATGAGATCAATGACTCAAGGAGCAGAAGTGTTTTGGCTCTATTTCATACTGGACAGGAATGCAACTATTGCTTTTTCTTCTTCTGTGGTCATCAAGATACAGTTGACACAGGAAAAATTGAAACCCATTGTTGCACTGCACTAAGTGCTAACAAATATTTTTATTGCTATACTTTTAATTTTTTTTAATAAAACTATTTAGAAACACATTTGGGAATGACATGTCTCTTGAAAGCTAAATTGTAAGAATACTTCACAGATACACATTATTTTGTTTAATTTTAATAAACCTAACATCTACTGCTGTTTAGCTTCATTTTCTCATGCCATCTTAAATCTTTTCTTCATAGTTAACACAATTTGAATATTACACGAAAAAACAGTGCTTTAGACTAACATTTGTCAAAGATGGAGTTTGCATGATGTGTATTTATACTTCATTAAGAAGAGAAAGCTTATACGCAAACGTGATAAAAAGCAAAGCTTCAACAAAGAAAAAAAAAGGGAAAAAAAACTCAAACACCCAAATATTCAGAAATTCCATTGATTTCTAAGTCAGTGAAAGATTTACAACAATTCTAAATAATTCTATTTTCCATAAACTCAAGATGATGTCTGCATCTTTAAATAGATGTCACCTTTGTCAGCCATATAAGTCTTGACAAAGGCCAGTGGGCTCTAATATTGACAGCTTTCCACTAAACAAAGAAATGAAGACAAAATTTTATCCTTAAATTAGTATAAGAAGGTCATGTCTGTTGTTTGTATATAACAGTATAGAAATACATAAATTATAATCATAATATGATCAAGAACAGCTCATAGCCAGCTACTCTATAATTAGCTGGCTCTTTATTTTTACTGATTCTGGACTGTATTGTTAAGGTTTTTATAAATAAAACCTCTTTCATGATAGATTGCAGTACACAAAACCTTTATGATTTTATAATGTCTTCATTTTAAAAGAAGTATTTGAAAGTCACTGCACTGATGAACAATAGTGGGGTTGTCTAAAATATCAAAATAAATATTTACCACTTTGGAAAATACATAGTGAGAACTACAGGAAAGTACAGACTGCAGCCTTTAAGGCTCAACAAACACAATTACTTGTAATTCATAAAACTGATAGAATTATTTAAAATCCATTGTAAAAAGCAAATTATCAATGACAATTATTTATCATTATTTACTCTTACCTTTAGTACTTTTAAAATCTCATAACTCTCAATTTTTGCTAATTTCATCCTCAGAAAAATTCTTCTTGAGAAACAAATCCCATGAAGCAATTCCCCATAATTTTCAAATATCAAGGAGCCTTTTCCTACAGGTTCAAAAGGTTTGAAGAAAGCAAAATTTCTTAGGATTTATCAGTTTGTTAGAAACTATGGTGAAGTACTCCATGGTTTTATGACAATTTCGCTCAACTTAGCTGTGTTTACATTAGGGGAATAATGCCATACAACTGTTAGGTTTCTGTAAGACATATGGTTCTCTTTTTATGCACTCAAATTTAAAGCAGTGATATCTTTGTCAGAGAGAAAAGGTAGGTAAAAGTCAGGCATTATTATTTCCAGATCTAGTCCTTGCATCTCAAGCCATTTAAAAAAAAATTTAAACCACAAACTTGACCTGTCATATATTAGGTAATAGATTTAATGAAATTTAACATAGTTTTTATCAGCCTGGAACTGAAAACAGCTTCTTTTCCTTTCTTATTCTTAGCCTACACAACAGTTATGCAGGTGCTGAATTTCTGCAGTGCCCAGCACTTTTATGATCATAGCCACTAAAAAGTGAATGAAAAAAAGAGAAATAAAATATATAAAAGTTTAAAAAACAGGTCAGTGAAAAATTTCTCAATATCAAAAAACAAAGGCTAGTCAGAGAAACAGAGACAGGATCTGAATTCTGGAGAGAGAAAAATATATACTTAAAATATTTTAAATCATTATGTGACTTAAATTTTCTCTCTAACAGGTCTAGACAGTCAAAACACATTGCAAGCTTCATAATAAAATAACATGTGAGAAGATATGCTACCTTTAAAAGCATAATCAAGAATAAATGACATATGTATGCTGTAAACAGCATTCTGGCAGATGGACGACGGTTCAACTGCACACTTACTAAAAACTACAAGAAAATTCTAGAGTATCTCTCATATCATATTTTTAAATTGCTTCACTACAGGTTTTTGCATATGCCAAGTCTTTTATCTTGCATGCTCAGTTGGTAATAATTCAGCACTATATTCTTTTAGCACTTTACCATTGGCTGACATCATAAATATGGACAGCAGAACACAACTTGATTACCTTCTTCCCAAGACAAATGAAGTCCAACAGTGAGTGCTAAATAATGTGAACTATTATTTCAGCTTTCTGCAGGATTTTGTGGTCTAGCATATTGGTAGCTTTGCACAGAAAAGACAAAACCATTAGCTATTACTAATTAAGCCCTAAACAATCAGACCCTGATGGTCTGAATCATTCAATTCCAGTCATTGATTTAGTTGTTCCTCTTATGTCAATAGTCGTCTCTGTGCACTATGGATAGATTTCTTTACCAGCTAGGTTTATTTTAAACTCAGCTTTGTTTGTTATGGAAACCCATTATCTTTAGCTGTTGAAAAATAAGAAAGAAAATGTTCAGCAATGTTTATGACTTTATTAAGATCTACAACTACTGGTTGCTTATAGATTATTTGGTTTATATGTTGTGATTCTTACCTATGCCATGTAAAATATATTCTCACACTTCCTAAACTGATAAATGGCTCAGAGTGTGGTTCATTACATTTTCAGTTCAGATTAGTTTTGGGGTTTGCATTGGTAAACTCTGATGAATTCAGAGCAGAAATGAAACACACTTACAGAAATAACAAACGATATGCTGATAAACTAGTTCATAAATAAGGTTATGACAGAAGTCAAAATTTATATGGGACAAGTGAATAAGTGTACAGTTCTGAGAAAGAATAAGATGCTATAACAGTCCAATTTGGTTAACTTTATAGGAGAGTTTGCGTTGGAGACTAGATGAGAGATTATAAACATGTGGATTAGATTCCTTTGCCAGGAACATAATATAAAGCTTTCTAAAACTGCAGGTTTGAGTCATTCATTCCCTTCAAAGCTTGTTGACTACTAGACTGAATGTTTTGACAATTATATCCAGCTTCCAATGAGTTGTCAAGCTAGACCTGTCTTGTCACATCGTTACTAAGGTCCCACGAAAGAGTCCTAACACGTATGTCTGTTGTCATTTTCCTGAGGTATAGCAGTAAACCACCAGGGTAGAATGAATGGGAGCAGAAATGACTGGAGAGAAAACACTGACTGAGCAGGGGAGGCCAATTTATATTTTGCCCAAGAAATATGTGAGACAACTACTAGCAGTCTAATGTTCACAAATCAAACAGGTGCTTGCAACCACTTGAAATGTTTTTCTTCATTCTCTTGGAAATCACTCACTAATGCAGACAGTTTTCTTGAACTATGCAGGAAGGTGTCTACATCCTGCAGACTATAAACTAACCATAAAGTCAAAGATTGATTAGTCAGTGTATTCAAGCAGAAAATGCGAAAACTTCACTTGGCAACAGAACTCAGCTGTGATTTTGGAGGCCTTGGCAGGTTTGAGCAGAGGTCTTTTTCAGTTATTCCGCCTTTAGAAGGACTCTTGTCATCACATGCCAGATGGTCACAGGCATTGAGAGTCTGTGTATGACCACTCTTGCCCAAAAGCATTTAGTGTGGAGTTATTTTTGGTATATTGAGACAAGTTGTAACTTCTAAGAGATGCTTTTCTGCAATTATTTCATCAGGCATTCCCATTCCAACTGCAACGAAACCATATTTGAAAACTAGATAAGGGTAATTTAGAATTGTCTGGCATTTCTTTCTCTCAGCTTTTTGGAGCCTTCATTCTTTCATTTCTTCTGATAAAAGCTGTCAACTCCTTAGTGGCATACATTGCAGGGCAACTTTAGAGAGGCAGGTGACTGGTATGACAAGAGAGAACTTAAAGTTTTTGCTATTCCTTCTGCTTGAAGAAAATCCTTGATTTCAGGAAGACCCTTTTTCTGCACTGGTTAGATGCCCACAAAATCTGTCATGTTAGGAACTGTCCTGGAAGGAAAGGTACAGTAAAGAATACAGCTGAGGTCTTCTAAAGCCAGCTTTTTCTTTAGCTACTACATTAGTCAGCTACTGTGTGCTGTAGGCTCATAGGGTCTTAAAAGACCAGTCTCAGACAACAGATGTGTATCCTCATCCACTATATATATTTATTTAGGAACAATTCTAATATTCCAATTTAGAAGTGTCAGCAAGTTAATTTGTCTCAGCATCTTAAAGATTCACTGCTCTTGTTGTTGACTTTTGGCATCCGGGAGGCAGAAAATAGCTGCTGAATCCTACTAACTCAACCCAGTGTTTGTGGAAGGTCAGTATGGCAATATTTACTGACATGGATATCATCTACAGACTTTCTATGATGCAAGTGTTTGAGGCAGATAAATGTACATTGAGAAGGTGTTTTAGAGACTTTTGAGGTGAGCCACATAGACCGTAGCTATATCAAATGAGCATGAATTCTTCATTCTTACCTTAGAAATGGTGTTAGCCATTATTAGCAAGGTTTGCAATACATGTTGGTACCCAGACTATTTAGCCTATTCTCTCTCACTTGAAAAATGGAAAGCAAGATCTGATTTTGTTTGAGAATGGACAGCCTGCAGATTAAAATTAAACGATATTACATCTCACTCTCTTTCCTGCTGGGAGGAATTAGTCATGAATGGTAAATTAAATGTAGATTAGTGTTTCTTAACAGACAAGTGAGTCTTTTTATTTTGCACAGTAACATAGTCCAGCCCTACATTTACCTCAAATAACTAGTCAGCAGTAATATAATCAGATTAAATTTGCGTGTTTAATTGTATATATTATTGTTGTTCCTGCTGCTGTTGTTGTCTGAGAGACCAAATCACTCGTCCAGGGAACACTGGAAGGCTATCAGCCTCCTAGGGCATAAACTGCCCACTAACTTTTCCCAGCTGTTTCAAAAATAAGTCGTAAAAGAACAATTGTGGGAAAAACAGCTGCAGAAAGGAAGGCAGCTTGTTCCTCTTTCATCTGTTTAATCAACTTTTACCCTGAAGCAAGCACTTTTACATCATGTCTATAAATCTTTGTCTTTGACGTAAGAATAAACATTTCAGCTAATCATTAATGTAGTTCCCCCCTTCTTGAAATTCTATCCTGCTATCACTGATAGCCCCTAAAGGAAATAGAACTCAATTACCAATGCAATTGCTATCAATCAGGCCCCTGCAAAATAAGATGAAGTTCAGACTCCAACAATTTCACAGTGAACATATTATTGCTCTTCTGTAACAGTAGGGTGAAATAGGTTTTATAGGTCCAGTTGGGGATTGACAACTAACTACTGGGGTGGTTTTATGGGAAATTCCAACTTCCAAATTAATCCATCTCTACCTGCTACAATATTAAGGATTATTAATTTTTCATAAATTTTTGAGCTATTAATAAAAGGAAGCTGAAGCACATGTGTTTCTGCAGCTGTTCTTTTTGTAGTGGTAGCAACAGTGCACATTCGCCACTGATGTGAAGAATATATTAAGTGCTGGCAGAAAGGAATAGCACTCAGACAGGTGTAAAGTAGGGCTCAACGTAAACGCAGCTTGGTAATGGCTGCCTATTGCTAGGACCAGAGTGTCTTCAAGGGTTTTGTGAGCCAAGTTTTACTTACTGCTCTAGTGTCTGAGGGAAACTAATTGGGACCCCACAACACAGAACTCTGATGAGAAGCCTTGGACTTTGACTCAGTCTCTTAATCTGTTAACTTATTTTTCAGAGAATCACATAACAGGTTAGGGACCTTTGGAAATCATTGCTTAGTCCAGTCATCTTCCTCAGTGGAGGGCCAACTAGAGCAGATTGCTCAGGATCATATCCAGTTAGGTTTCAAAAGTCTCCAGGAGTATAGACTCACCAACCTTTCTCAGCAACCTACTGCAGAGTTTAATCACCTTCATACTTGCTTTTATGTCAACTTCTGTGTTGTACTGTAGAGCCCAGCACTGAATACAGCCCTCCAGATGTGGTCTTATCAGTTCTGAGCAGGGGGGAATAAACTTCCCTGTTAGGTGCAGGTAGTAATGCTCTTCCTAATTTAATCCAGGATACCGCTGGACTTCTTTGTGCAATAGTATCCTCAGCTCCTTTTCTGCAAAGTTGATTTACAGACTAAAATGTTCCTATTGGCCCATTTGCTGGCCGTTCAAGGTCTCTCTGAACAACAGCACCCTCATCTGGTGTTTCAGTCCTCTCAGTTTTGCATCACCTGCAAACCTGTACAGGGTGTGTTCTGTTCCACCATCCATGTCATTAATGAAGTTGTTAAAGGCTATTGATACCAGGATAAAACCTTGAGGTAAGTCATTAGTGACTTCTTTCCACTGGACTTTGTGCTGCAGTCATTTAGTCCTGGCAGTTCAGCTATTTTTCAACCCACTTCATTTCTCATTTGTCTAAGCCGTTCTTCATCAGTTTGTCAATGAGGCTGTTATGAGAGACAGTGTTGAAAACTCTGCTAAAGATAAACCTCTGCTACTCTTCCCTTGTCCACTGACAAGTTGCCTCATCACGGGATATCAGGCAGGTCAAGAATGATTTCTTTGTAAATCAATGCTGCCTACTCTTAATCATGTTCCTGTCCTTCATCTGTTTGTAAATGGCTTTCAGAAGGATTTTCTCCATCACCTTCCCAGGGCTCAAGGTTAGGCTGACTGGTCTGTAGCTCTGGTTCCCTCTTCTTTCCTTTTCTCACAGTCCCCAGGAACCTCTACCTTCTGACAGAACCTTTTCATGATAATCAAGAATCACCTGGCAGTGACTTCAGCAAGTTCTCTCAAAACTCGTGAGTGCATCCCATCATTTCCCACAGACATGTTTATGTTCAGTTGCTTTAAATGTTCACTCATCTGATGCTCATCTACAGAGTGTAAGCCTTTCTTGTTGAAGACTTTCCCAGAAATCTGGGATTCCTGAAGGCAGCTCTTACAATTAAAGACATATATGAAGAAGGCATCTTCCATATCACATCTCACCAGATCATTTGCCTAATTCAGAAGTGAACCCACTTTTTCCTTAATCTTCCTTTAACTGCTGACTTACCTGTGTAAACCCTTCTTGCTGTCCTTCACACTGTTTTCAAGCCTTCGCTGCACACTTGGGAAATATTTCCATATTCCTGACTCTGTTTCCACCAATCATATCCATTTTCATGCGTCCTGGTTTTGTCAGCAGCTCCATCCATCCAGGGGTCCTATTATCTTTGTTGACTTTCTGATCATTGGGATGGATCATTCTTGAGTTTGGGGGAGATGAGTATTGAAAAATCAACCAGTTATTCTAAACTCTCTTCTCTGCAAAACTGCCTGCTGTGGCATTCTTCAAAGCAGGTCTCTGAATAGGCCAAATTCTGCTGTCCTGAATTCCAGGATTATGATCCTACTATTTGCCTGGTTCCCTCACCTCAGGATCCAGAATTTTAGCATTGCATCGTGTACTGGATCTGGCTTGGACAGTTATTTGTCTTTAGAGAAGCCTTATTAGTTCTAAGTCTCTCCAGAACATCAGGGTAGTTGAAGTCCTCTATGAGGATCAGGGCCCACCACCAAGAGGCTTCTCTCCAATTATGACTGGAGGTTTTCCTTGTTAATTTGGAATACTGACTGGAATTCTTTTAACTTGCAAATTTGTTGTTTAATGAGATACATCTTTGAAGTGTATTTGTATAAAATTAAAAATATGCATGTATGAAACCCATAACTACTTGAAATATAGTGACCCATTGCACTGGTAAGTTACATATATAACAAAAAATAACATGTAAACAAGTTGATGTTTGCAGGAATGTTGTTAAAATTGTACAAATTAGCTTTTCCTTTCTGATGCTAATGTTTCTGTAGGTACCCAAAAGAAGCTTTTCCTCCTAACATAAGAGAAGGACAAGATAGAAAATGCTTCTCTTATTTTTCTTTTTCCCTGTTGCTTTTTAAAAACAAGATTCCATGATTGGCTGAAATTCTATAAAAATCTTGTTCAGATTGCAGGAGACATCTCTACCAAAGTTAATATTTCCCTCAGAGTATGATACCAGAGAGCCTCAGGCAATGCTGTGTAACCCCCTGAAGCTTCTTGTTACCAGGCTGTGTATTATGCAGACTTACATTTTCATAGTTCAGTTAACAAGTCAAAGAGACATTGGTGCCTTGCATCTAGTTTTGCACTCCATTAGAATAGTTTTAAGTGTTTCATTTTAGGCTTTAAGCTCTTTGTATGCAATTCTATTTGCAAGTATTTGGCCCCCAGGTTTCTCCTTGAATCCGTCCTCCACTGTCTCTTTCTGCTCTTGTTGCCAGTGACATTTTCTACACCATAGCTCCCAGCTATCCCTCAACCACAAAGGTAGTTGAAGCAGCTTCCAAAAATACCAGCTCCCAGGAGCAGCCCTTCTGTGCTTAGAGTACAAAACAAGTCTCCGCTCTGTGTAATAAATGAATTCATGATTCTCAAATCCCAGCTGACATTAATAGCAGCAAGGAGCAAGAAGCAAGTTAATGTTAATTTCTGCAGGTAATGCGTGAAAGCAGATAGGAAAAGCTTGAAAGGTCAACATCTGCTGTCATGTAGGAAAGTTGCAATATTTGATTGGCTAGTAAATGTCAACACCATGTTCAAAAATCCACATGCTATCCTTTTCAATTTAATCTTAGCTTGCAGCCCAACTAGAAATCATGCAGCATGTTTCAAAAACCCTTGAGTTAGAAAAGGGAGTTGTATGATTGCCTTCCCATGGCAATAAGGCACTTGTAAATTACAAACTTGTCATTTAATCAGCATAGTAGGTAGTACAACGCCTGTGACTTTTTATATCAATTTTCAGGGAATGTTGAAGAATCCATAATGATTATATACCATAAAGAACTGCAGTTCCAACTGTTGCCATGGTATTATACACTCGTCTTTTTTAAAAGCAGTGACTAGAATGTAAAAGAGATGATGAATCTAATTGATTGTCCCCTGTAACTCACAGAGATGCTTTATTTTTGTCTCTGCTTTGTTCTGTTTTGTCTCACAATATATCAGACACAGAACTGCATTGTTTAGTGCATTGAAAGCATTAATTTAGAGGAGAGCAGATGCACTTTCTAAAGCAGAAATATGATGACCAGCCCTAAGCAAAAAGAGAATGAAAATGTTATCTTCTTTGTCTAGATGGCAAATAGCAGTGGCTGATGGAAAACATATCCTCAGCTTATGTTTATGTAAAACCTTCTGTAAAGAACAAGGCAATATTGAACCAGAGGAAGCTAGAAACAGAGGGAAGGAGAGAGTGCATGTGTCCACATACAGATAGCAGGGGTGATTATGTACAACTTCAGCAGTAAAATGTGACTGCAAGCTCATGGCTCTAAATGTATCTTAAATCACTGTGCTAGGTGTCATACTGTATTAGTTGTAAAGTTGCACAATAAGGATGATTTGGGGTGCAGGAAGTTTCATGTTTCCTGAAGAAATTCCATGTCTTGTTATACCTGTCTGTTCTGGTCTTTGCTCTGTATCACCTAACCCTGACATGTTTTTACAGTTCTACGGCTTGCTTCAAATGTACCATGACTTAACTTGCTCGATCCATTTGACACAGTGGGAAGAAGGAGAGCTAAAGGCAAGCTACATTCCTTTCTTAGCAAACCAGAGACAAATTGTGATGTGAGCCAATGGCAGAGGGAGTAGAAAAGAGAGGACTGGCAAATCTCATGAGCGTTTGGTGGTGCCATCTCCATAGTAGTTATGTCTCCATGGGGGAAGCTATATGCTTTCGAATTTCCTAGCAAGTTACAATAAGCTGGGGAATACAGTGGACTGATGTAAGAGAGTTACAAACCAGCTTCCAGAAGTTTCTGAGAGCTCTTGATAGTTTGTCAAAATAGCCTTGAAAAGAGACTATTGAAGTGCCTGATGTGACACTGCAAAACTCCTTTCATTTTTTGGTATCAATTTTATGAGAGACCACCAGTAGATAGCTGTGCAAGAATCACTCCAGATAAGCTCAAGATGCTGTTACTTTTGTGTATTGAAAGGATATAGTACATGATTAAGTAAAGGAACTATGTCCTGGATTTCTATATGTATTCACAGTGACCTACAGCCTGTCTATGTTTCACAAAGTAGAGATGCAATTGAGAATGAAATCGTGCAGCAGTTATTATCAGTTCAAAGACCTGTATATAAAAAAAGAAGATATTGTCAGACCTGGAGATAAAAATCTCAGAGAGGTTTAATTTCAAAGGAAACCTGCTATATATTTGTATTTTTCTTATCAAAAGCATATGGAAATAAAAAACAATAAAAGACAATCACAGAAATAACATTTGGGCATTCCAGAAAGCAGGAGTATAATTAAAGTTCCACCTTTTTATTCATTCCTTCGTTGCACACTGCTACTCCACGTTTTTATATATGACAGTTTTTAAAAAGATATGAAAAGTCAAACAAGTTATCAAGGCTTTTAGAATTCTTATACTAATACATATGATTTCCAAAGTTTCCTATCCTTTTAAAATAAATGCTTATAGAATGACAACTATTCCAATATTATACATGATTATCTATTGTGAGAAGAAATCGTGAAGACAAAGTGACAATTACATATACATTTTTGTGGTCACATTCTTGAGAACATAAACAACCTTCCACACACCCCTGATGCCCCTTTTTGAGGGGGCAAAAGAAGTAAAGTATTCCCTGCCAGTTCCAACTTTTTGCATATGTTGTCATCAATATATCATTGTGCCTGAAAGAACTATTCAGCTCCCGTAAAATGGTTCTTCACAGAGAGTGCCCACCTAGGGCAATGCCAGTGAAGTTCCCGAAAGTATACAAAAGTTATGCTGCAACATGTCACTGATATATTGGTTAATGGAACCAGAATTTCACTATGTCCTTTAGACCTATCTATTTATTTTACTTTTCCTTTATTTAAATGGCACCTCATTTCCTATGGCCTTAGTGAAAAGCACCAAAAAGAGTAGGACAGAGGCTTTGGCACAAGCTTCTCTCTTATGCTGCCACTTATTTTGCCTCACATTGATCTACTAAAACTTGCCAAGTCAATCATGCATGGTTACTCTAATAGTTCCTCTCATCACTTGTCCGCCTTATCTCAACCACAATCACTGAAGCAAAGAATCTTATCTACCTTTTAAATATAATTAGAGGAGTAATTTGTATACAGATCTACTCGTTATTGATTTTCTTTAAAACTCCCTCTCCCCCAAAGTTATGTGTAGCAGAAATGGTGCATCTGCCCACAGCTACATTTACATTGTTAACAATTCTTTTGAACATCTGTTATACTGCTACTGAACAGTTATGGTTTCTTTAAGAAGGCACAAGGGACTCGACCTGTACCACCTCAATCTTGACTATTTTGGGGGGAAAAACACCTCTGGGAGCTATTTTTATATATGGTGCCATATTGACACAAACTTATGCTCACCGTTTTATCACTTCTTTCCCATTATGTTATTGGTTAGTCTGTGCTGTTATTCACTACTGGAACACTATGTTACATTTTTGTTTCATTGCTTCTCAATCAGAGATGCTGAATATTAAAATGCCACAATTACAAAGCCCCTTAGTCAAAAAAGGTATGTGTCTGAACAACAACGAGGATGAGAACTGCACATCAGAAAACTAATCTGGGCTAGGAGACACTGGAAGAAAATTTTATGATGTGTCAGGAGAAACAAAAAATAACCAATCATATTTTTCTGTGGGTAACAACATGTATTCACAAGCAATAGGGTTTGCTGAAACTCCAATAAAACAAAAGCGTTTAAACTGAGATCAATCAGTCCAGAAGCTACTTTAAGAGACATGAGGTCTGCTACTCCAAATTGTAAAGTGTGATGAAGAAAAACACTGCAGAATTTCTTTTCTCAAGTCTCAAACAAATTCTCTGTAATATACATTTTGAAAAATAGTTACTAGCTCAGTAGATCGTGCAATTTTTTCTTGCTGGTTACACTATGTAAGTAAACAGCACAGTGATTTCTGTAGAAAAATGATCATGAGCATCATTGTTGATTTCTGGGATAGACTTCTATAGCTAATAATTGACCATTAGTTTTCACCACGAGTGACACTGAAGCTCCTGTTCAACGTTGGCAAAAATGGAAGGAATAGAGAGGGGGGAGAATCCCCTTTCTGCATGTTATTCCTAACCTTGCCACTCTCTGATCTGAAGAAAACATTTAAATAAAATCTAGCCAACTGGAAATTCATCTATCAGATACAAATGTTTAACACTCGGAAGCCTCTATTCTTTTGTTTGGAGAGGGGAAGAAAACAGCCTTAGTAGGCTTGATAAATGATGATGGGCAGACATCCCTTCTTGTCTTTCACAGCTTTTCTGCAACATTAACTCTCTCAGCACTAAAATCACTTTTTTTCCACCTGACAGAAATGTCAGGAATCAAGTGAATTGCTCAGATGATTTAGGGCCTTCCTGAGGAATGTACCCAAAAAGTATACCAAGAAAACTTCAGCTTCAGATCTTTCTCATTTGACAAGGCTCCATGGGGACCAGTTCTCTCTCCTACTTGACGTTTCTCTAGAGGTTTTAAAACAACTATCGAGGTAAAATACTGAAAGACATAAATTCTGGTAAAAGGCATTTAAAACACAGCTTCCTATACTTTTCATCATGCATGACTGTATGACTACTACTGTATGACTTAATGCCCAAATAAGATCAGTTATAGTTGATTAAATCTTATCTATTGAAAGACAAAATTTGTACAGGTTTAAAAGTTAGTAATACTAAATTTTCTGCCTAATTTACTGCTAGTGGTCATTAAAGAAAATGCATCCCATTCCAGTAGAGTATTTCTTGACTCAAAGTAGCTCTTTCTACTTTAGTAGAGTGTTGTAGTTTCTGGTAAATTAAAACTCAGACTTACAACATCAGTTCCTTCAGCAACAAAGTACCAAAGCTGCACACCCAAACTTCTCTATTGCAGCATCAGATGCAATGGACATTGATACCAGACCAGACAGATTATTCTGAGGGAGGATACAATGGAGCCTTTGGATGTATCAGATTCATATTTTAGACTGCCAAGTTTGAATTTCACAGATGACTTTAACACAGAGCAAAGGGGAAAAAATTTAATGGCTTAGAAAACAAATCAAATTAAGCAAATATTAAAGGGACATTTTAATTTTGTAGCATATGTGTTATTTTGTTCATTCTCTTTAGTGTTCTTGAGTCAAATGTGTAGCTTTTACTCATATTTTATTTTGTTGCCAATTCTTGCAATAAGTATATAAGGACTGCTGAAATAAGTCTATAACTGAGGTGAATTAGTGAAAGTTATCTATAATTAAAGCTTCATGTAACTTTAATTCCTCTTGCATGACCTCATATAGATTACCATTCAGAGAAGACTAAAAAATATATTACTACTACACATGAATATGTGCAGTCATTCAAAACTAAAAATATGTAGTGAAATATTATGGGAAAAAAATCATTAGAGCAGTTGAGCAAAAATATCAAGCCATTTACAGCTATCTATCTTCAGTTCCCAAGCACTTGACCTTTTAGCTTTGTCAGCTAAATTAGAGATATTTGCACTACCTGGGCATTAATATTTTTAACTCTGACTTTTGCCCTACCTGACTAGTGTAGATGTACTTTAAATATCTTACCCCTGTCTTTAATCCATGTTTACTGGAAGCACAAGAATATCATATTTTAACTATATATCTGTAACTGTCTGTCCATCTTTTTGATCTGTCTGTTAAGCATCGGGAGTCAAGTAATGTTGCAATACTTCTGTTTCATTTGTGAGACTAATTCCTGTTGTGAGAGACTTACGCCTTTATAACACTTGTGAGGATTTCTGCAAGTGGAGGCAAAGAATTTCCAAGTGGAAGTTGATGACAGACTTTTTACTGCATTCCAGAAAAGAATTAACAGTGCAGTCATCTTCTGTTGCAAATTAATTGGAAAGAAAACTGATCAGAGAGAAATAGTGTCTTAGAAACTTCTGTGTGTTTGTTTGCCATTCCACCAGGATATTTCAACTTTCAGAAAACTGTTGTAGTCCATGTTTAACAGCAATGTTAGAGGCCAAGTCATCTTCTGTTCCAGATGGATTTATGTGAAATCCTGCCGGAATATAGTAATGTCTTCAAGGGAAGGAAAGAATATAGCAAGAAATTGATTAATTCTGCCAGTATCTTCCCTACAGAATTTTAAATTAGAATCTGTCTGAAACACTGTGTATATCAAAATTCATTCTGTACCTGGTGGTTTTCACCATGTGTCCATGTGAAACCTCAATATGCCTCAAGCCATTTTATTCATATAAATAACTCATATTTGTATGGCACCTTTCAGCTGTGAAAGCAGAATTGCAATCTCTGGTGGATGAATGAGTTATGAAACTGCCAGTATAGAATTATAAATGAAAGCATGCATCATGTCGCTGTAAAAATAATAAGTACCTAAAAAATTCTTAATTAATCATGATGAATCACCATGGATATCATCCATGGTGGGATAAAGGATTTTGAGTTATAGTTTATTTTTTCTATTTCCATAAGCAACTGCTTCTTTTTCCAGTTTGTTAAGAAAACAGTTAACCAATATTTTTATTAGAAAACTAGCCACATTCCTATTTTGTAATGTCCTCTGTAGAAGTTGTTTGATTTAGTAGTAGAAAATTCATCTTAGAAAGTCTCAACATACAAGGAGCTCTTCTGCTGTTTCATAACTAAATTAAAAGACACATTCTAGTTTGTCTTTTTCTGCTGTACACAATGTATTTACAGGAAATAGCACAAATAAAGAGCTTCCCTCTGTCCAATAAGTTGCTTAGTAGTAGGGAAATTTTGTATACAGCTGTATTGTAAATTGAAAGAAAAAAAAAAAAAGGGAATATTCATCTCCCCTCCCCACTATCTCACTTTTTTTCCTAATCATTCTCACTATGTAGAAGGGGATTTTGTTTGGCTTTCCTTTTATAAATCCTAAAGCCAAGAAGGTATTACAATTTCAAAATAAAACATGCTTTCTTTTTAATTGTGTTACAGTACTTACAACCAAGAGATTTTACTACAGCAAGTTTAAAAGTGAATCTGACTTTAACTAAAATGGGACTGACATTCAATTTTCATTGCCTGAGATAAGAGAAGACCTGCATAAGGAAGAAAGAGGAAATTCCATTTTCAGGTTCTGTTAGCTTGAATAGATGAAATAGCTATTAGAGACAAAATAAGAAAGAAATTTTCTTGTTTACAATGCAAAGTTGATTTAACAGCGTCTCTTGAAGAAACAGTTAAACTTGATGCAGTTCTTGAAATTAGCTATTGGGACCAAATGGTAAGTCTGTTTCTAGCTATGTGTAGTAAAATAGAATGAAATTCTGGGGGCTACCAACTGAAGTAATAAAAATTATTTTTGTTAATATTTATTAAGTACTTCTAAAGCTCAATGATGAACTACAGAAATAAAAGTTCTTAAAAAAACACAATGTTGTATGTACCAGATTCCAGAACTATTTTCTCCTACTATAGACTGGGGCCCAGTTATATGGCATTCCGTATCATCTGTGAAGCTTCATTGAATTCAACCCACTTTTTACAGCTAGAGTTGAAAAAGCCTCCTCTCTCAACCCTGTATTTTATAGAAAATAGGGATAGAAGCATTTTACATGATCTTACTTAATAAAAGTGGTGGGTTTTTTTGTGGGGAAGACCTACAAAAATTGGAAACACCTTTTATTTGGAGCTTCTTTCTTTCTTAAATTCTTAGAATTGCACAAATACTTTTTCTCAACAGAATACCTCACTAGCAGATAAAAGAAAATTTAGGATTTTATTTTTAGTGGAACAGAAAAGATGATATAAAAACGTTTAGATAATCCTACAGTATCAGTGAGAGGCTATAACCACCTCTATTATCCTCTCACATGGTTGCTGTGTGGAATTTAGTTGAAAGATATTAGAAACCGGCAAAACATAAAAGAGGCCTTTAGTGATGAACAAACTTCTTTACACAAAGAATGTTATTTAATTGAAATACCAGAAAAACAAATGAACAAACAGTAACAGAAGAGTGTAAAATGCAAAGTCTTCCCCACTAATAAAGCACCTGAGGCTATCAATGATTACATGCAATCCAGCCTCTGCAAAGTAGCAAACAAGGCAGTGCAATCATCTGCTTCATACACTTGACAAGGCAGATTGGTAAAAAGTCCCTCAGCTCTGCCTAGTGTCTTTCTCTGGAGCAGGAGGAGGAATGCAGGTTTCATTAGTGTAGCATCCTTGTTTTCCTGTTCTCCTGTTGTCTTCCAGCACCAATAAATGGGAGTCTTTGTAATATATTTGTAAGTTGAGGGACAAATGCTGGACACATGACGTATTGCCATGCAAGAAGCAGACCCTTCTTTCCCATTGGATAAAAAATTTCCTTCTTTTTCGTTGGTTTTTTTTCCATAAGCATAACCACAGGGAAATTTTATGTCTGTGCCCAGTCATTATCAGTACAAATTTGGTAGCTATATATCAGCACAATAACTTTTACTTTTTGTAGTATTTTTTTAAAAGAAAATATGCTGAGAACATTCTGATCTTCAAAACATAGTTTCCCAACATGGAAAAAGATCTCTTTTTTTTCATTTCTTTCTCTATTTTTTTTATCCTAAGAAAATGCTGAAAATAATTATGCCAAGTTTTAGATTTGTCTCGTATTCTTCTGACTATTTTCAAGTCAACAACATGGTCTATGTGAAACTATTTGACCATGTATATTTTTTAAGAGGCTTGTTTTATTGCAGAAGGATTTTTTCGAAGTAGAGGGTTTATTTTTTATTATTTTTATACATAGAGGAAAGAATTATAAGGTTTGTGTTATATATTTACACAAATACTATAGAATAAAAGAAAATGGGTAAAAATATGCACAAAGTATTTCAAGTTATATAGTCTTTTACATACTTTGGATCACTGAGGAGAAATCCTTCTTAAAGTACACCCAATTTCCTAAATTAACATTAAAACAACTGATCGTATTGGGTGTAAAACACTTTTCCATTCGATAGATTCAGAAAAGGGTACATTGAGGAAAATTGTGTTGTGTTCTGAAAAGACCTTTGAAAGCCACATTCCAACTGCTGAACTGCTGCTGTAGACATATCTTATTTTGTGTTTCACAGAAGTGATGGGTACGAATTCCTGCCTCTACTAAGTAGCTATAATTTCATCAGATGTGGATGCATACTGACTGCTCACTGTCTCTTGAAATCAGAGTACTTAGCAAGCTATTTATCATCCATTTAAAGAACTTCAAAAACTTTTGAAGCACAACAGCGCAGAATATTTCCTGTTCACAGTAAAGTAAATACTTTTGAAGACATACTGACTAATAATTAATATGATAGACCATTGAGTTTGAGGAAATTCTAGAAAATAGTTTGTGAGTACTGCAATAATCCTGCAAGAGTAAGAATGGTCACATACTTAAATATGTACAAGCAAACTAAAACAATTTTAAAAGGCACTCTTTCCCATAATAAGTAAAAGTTATTGCATTGATTAAGATTGTTATTAACAGTATTTTCAGTATCGCACTTAATTTCAAAAGTTTGGATGACAAATGTTTGTCATGACAAAACATGGCAAAAGTTTGGATACTGAGATCAAATTGTCCTAGACAATAGTATGCCTTCCATTATATTAATACCTGAAATGGGCAAAAAGTCTTCTGCTGTTCAAGAAAATGGACTGGTTAACTTGTACAATAAAAATGCTTCCAATACCCATCTTTCTCAAAATAATGGAGGACACCAGAATCTGAACCTTCCCACCTGACTAAACTAGGACTATTTAAACTGGAAATAATTAAGAAAGCACCAGCTTTCTCACTTGCTCTGGAATACATTCAACAGCTTTGTATTGATACAGAAAATACAGCAAAGAGTTAATAGAAAAAAAATCACCCATTAAATAAAAATCATTTACTTGGACTTTTAAGATGTCTTTAATAAAATACTTCACAGAAGATTATTAAGGAAACAAGAGCCACAGAATAAATTATAAAATTTCTTTTTCACATTAGAAAATGGCTCAGAGATAGGAAAACAAAGAGTAGACGTGAGTGTTCATCTTCAACATGGAAGAAGGTTAATAATGAGATGCCCCTATATTCTTTCTAACAGTAGTGGTACTTGACACATTTATTACACACTTATTAATGTCCTGAAGAAAAGAATAAATAGAAAGATGGACTAAAATCTCTTTCTGAAAATTACATGGGTCAAGAATTAAAAAATCAACAAATAATCTCATGCATAAACAAGTCAGAGAATTAGCTCTCATAACACTAAAGAAAATTCCTAAAGCATAAGTAAAGGCTGAATGTTGGATTTGGCCCTTTACATTAATTTATCCATATTGACACCTCCTAAATGAACACCAAACACTAAGAAAAATAATCGTTTCGCGATGGGCAATTTATTTAAAGAACATTTAATGTGTAATTTATTTAATTCTTCAGTGTACCTAGGGAAAAAATAAAAATGCAAAGCAAATAAAATGTTAATTTCTATTGAAGAACAATAGAGGATTGAAAATGTGTTACTACATTTTTGTGGATTGCTGGCCTGCCATTAGCAAAGCTCTAGAGATGACACAAAAGAACATGAAGATAAGATATGGGGGAAGATTTAACAGTTAGTTTTGTGATGTAAATAATACAGAAATTATGTTGTAAAATTATTGTAAATAATGGACAAGTTGAATGACTCATAATAATTTATACTAGGACAAATTTCACCCAACAAAGCAAAAAAGACAACAAATTTAAAAGCCACACCAAGAAATTATTTGCTTATTCGCACACTAACAAATATACACCTAAATGGCCTGTGGTTACATTGCACTGGTTATGAGGATTAGGCCATAAAAACAATTATAAACTCTTTCAGTTGCACTAGAAAGATTTTCACAAAAAACTGAAAAATCTTTCTACGAGAATAATGAACTTGTGGAACATGTTGCTGTGGAGACTGTGGAATCTCCATCACTAGACATTGTACAAGCATCTGTCAAAAATATCCCGCTGTTCTTCTCTGCAGGTGTAAGAAAATTAAATGACATTCTGAGTTTTCCTCCAGCTGTATCATACGATTAATTTGGTCTGCTCTTTTGGCGCCATAAACCAAACAAAACAAGAAACCAAAAATCTCTTAGAGTCAACAACCATAGACTCTTTTATTGCAGTAGAGTCTAGGCACACAGGGAGCACTCTTAAAATAATCAGATAATCTCTTTTTTTAAACTCAGCAAAGAAAGATTAAAGTCCTGGGGGGTAGGTGATTAACTATATTTAACTAGAAAATCTGAGAAACAGAAGAGGATGTTTCAGGAGAGAAGTCACTTCATATGTTTATTGATGAATTATTGCAAGAGTATTGAATGAGATGTTTTTCACTATCTCAGTAGGCTTCATCTTATTATACCCACTAAAGAGATAGAATTTGGTTTTATAAAGAGTAAAAACTGCAGTGAAATTCAATGAGAATTTGTTTGGCAAAGAGAATGAAGTAAATGTCCCTGCAATGCAGAGGTATTTTTTATCATTGGACAAAGTTTGTCTATTAATACTGAAAATCTTTAAACACTCCACACATGCAGTCAACAGTGTTCCATTTTAAACACAATTCTATGGCAAATTTCACATTTACTCTTTACAAGTACTCAAGAAAGTATGTATTTTAATTAAGGTCAAAATGTTATCATTTCCATCAGTGAACACACTGTAGTAGATATTTTTGGATCTAAAATCTCAAGTGATTTTCAAAAAGCTGCTATGATTCAGCTTGAATTTCTATTTGCATGTTTGCCTGAAGGGCTTCTGGGTATTCTTAGTATAGATAATTCATAGGTTCTGTTTTCTGGATGTTTTTTCAATTACTCATGAGGGTTCAGTTATTTCAAAAACTTATGGTCAATGTCATCTGTGTTAACATTAAAAGTCCAGTTGAGGGTGAGTAGTTTGAATAGTTGCATCTCAGAAGGGCTAGCTGAAAGTGCAAGACTGGGATACCAAATCAAATCCCGAAATATAAATAATTTTTCCCAGTCTTTGTCTTGGTCAGATATGTCGAAAATGGGTGTAGTAAATAGCTGAGTAGATTACTATGAACCAAAATATCTTTTTAAAGTACACTTCAGAAAGTGAAAGGAAAAACAGCAAAAAAATGAAACTTCTTTTTTTTCCTGGAATAGTTCATTACAGAAATGTTTGGTTATGTGAAGAATTAACTCTTGCTGGGTTGTAGTTTATTTGTTTTACAGTGAAACTGTATTTTCTCAAATGGTGTTTAGTTTCTTTTTTCTCCTAAAATATACCACATATATACACATACATATGTAAACACATACCACAGGATAATTAGGTGGAAATGCTAAAATTTTTTATATAAGGATACTAAATAGAGTCAGATGAGTCCATACAAACTGAATAAATGACTTAATTTTCAGAAGGAAAAAATCTTATTGCTTTCTGACTAACACATTATACAATAGCAGGAAAAAAACAGCTTTATCATATACGTAGTTCAGATTCTTCTGGATCAAATTCTTCTCTAGAGAACCACCACTGAAGTCAGTGGACTTATGCCAAGGTTGAATTTGACCCAATATTATTTTCAAACTGAGATTAGAGAGCAAGTGAACCAGCAAAAGACAATTAAGTCAGTGATGCACTTACTATCTTGAGTACGCAAGCAATCCGAAAGCCAGCATAATGCAGTTCTTCTTCACCAGGCATGCAAATAAATCAACTTTAATGTCAATAAAGTCAGTAATGACAGATTTTATCACTAAGTTATAACTAAGCCATAATGATTGGGAAAAAGGCAAGTAGCTCACAGCAACTGAAGTGATTTTTTATTTTGTCCTAGGTGAAGCCAAGGGTAACTGAAAAGACTGGCCTTTACTCCCTCTATTATTAACTGCAAATCATTCTTGTCATGTTAGAAGGCAGATCATTTTTTTTCCCAAGTATTACTCACTGTTGTTGTGTGCCTCACACTATGACCTCCTTCAGAGGTGCTACAATCCATTTCCAATTAGTCTCTGCATACCAGTGAGGTGCAGTTTAATTTTAAGGGGGTCAGGACAAAAAGATATTTTTATTTAATCTGTAAATATAGTTACTGATTTAATTCATCCATCAGCAGATACCAGAGAACAAATAAATATGATTTAACACTTTCCTAGGAACAGCCCTGTGCTGAACACTGTTAGACAAATACAGCATTCCATTTGCAGTGGCTGCTCTTCAGTGAGGAACAAAATAAATGTTAAGGATAATAAGAGCCTTATTTCAAAAGTTTCTAAACTATTTGATTGAAGAGCATAATAAAAATTCCAGATATTGTTTTTCTTGGTGTGTAGAAGAAGCAACTCAGTATATAAATATTTTTAAGACTATTATATTAAGTAGGTAGATGAGTAATTGAAACTCACACAGACACTTTAAAAGCAAACAAACTTTTTCAACTCTTTACAACGTGTTTTCTATGAGCTTGTACAATCATTTTTCTGTCTCTGCATCTTAACCAAAATGTTACACATTTTTGCTATGCATGTAGTTGTTTTCCCCATGGGAGATGTTTAACAACGGTCAATTACTATGATTCAGTAGTTTGGGCTGACACTCAACAAATGTCTGAGCAGCTAATAACGCATTTAGTTCTGTTAGTCCACCCATCTGTCCATCACATCTGCCTGTCCTCATAAAGGCTGTCATTAAGCAGCATAGCATTTCTCTAACATCCTCTCTCTATTCACTTGCTTTCCGAATGCCTGGAAGGTAAACAATGTGTGCTCACAATTATATCCTTTCATAAGCTAGAGATAAATATACATTTCCTTATAAATAAGGAAAACAAAGCATTTCTTTTATTATTTTTATTAGTGGCATTTTAATCCATCAAATTTATATGATTATTAGTCAACACTTAATTGAAATAGTTTGAAAACATGAGAAGACAACTTTCTCTTCTGTAAAAATTTCTCTGTCTGTAAAAATTTTACAACTAGTCACCAGTAACATAGCCTCCAAAAACACTGTTTCAAGAAAAATAACAATTATTAAGCTTGGCATTTGGTATCTATTTTGGACTTCACGTTGTGGATGTCTGTTACAGTCCTGTGGTGGCTACTGATTGCTTCTCCTTCTACAAACTATTTAAGTACCTATTAAACTATTTAATGCTATCAAGCACCTGAGTAGTTTTTTCCACAGATGAGATTCACAGGGACATGGGTCATAAAAGAAAAGATGCTCTAGTACTAGTGTGTGTCCTTGTTCATGCTACATTTGAAATTGTGATCATTATTCCTACAAGTTCAAATTCATCTTCTACTGCACACCAGCAGGAAAATTCTGACTATTAATCACAATTCAACTGATTTTTAATTACTATGTTAGTTTTCTAGGAGGTTGAGAAGACAACAATATTGTGAGATTACTTTATGCTTAGGGGGTGTCTTCTCATTCTTTCTTTTTTCCTTTGTACTCTTGACTAGCCAGCCTGGTCAATAGTTTATTCAAGTTCAGAGATGTTCTCCACTTATCTTGATCACTGAAACCTCTTGGTTTAGATTTAGCCTTACAGTAAAATGCAAATGTTATCACTAAATGTAAAATCTGGATTGTGAAATTTGTAGATTTTATTAAAATAGAGAAAGCACGGAACTGTCAGTGCTTGATGAGAAGAGTGTCAAAAGAACCGAGGAGATTAAGAAAATATAACCTATATCTAACCTATAGCTTGCTACATTCACTTCTAGAGTGTGCAAAAGTTTGCAAAAAACTTAGTTAAGGTACTTGAGCTAATTATACAGATGCCCTCAGTTTGCAACGTTAGGGAAAAAAACCCCAGCCCATAAAAGAAGGTGTGTATATCTCTGAGGGTGAGCAACACTACTGCCTGTCTCAGGTGCAGTTAGAATGAGGAACACTGGAGAATGGCAGGCACCCCCAAAGATGGGTCAACCATCCCAAGGCAGAAGACATCACTTACTCTTACTAATAGTTCTTTAATAACTACTCTGTTCTCCTTTCTCTGTCCTTCTTTAATTTGTTTTTGTCTCCCTTTTGCTGAAATGCCCCCTGCTTTTAGCAGTTTCATTGAAGGAGTTGAGAAAACCTTGACTGCTTCTCTATTTCCAAACTTATTCCCAATATCTGCAACAAAGTTGAGCTATGACAACCACAAATTTCATGTTGGGATGTTCTCATCCTAGCATGAAACAGCTCTTACAATGCATCATTTTTCAAACACAGGCTTGGCATCCTGAAAAAGTCTTTAAGGGAGACAGACTTTATTATTTGCACCATTCCAAGGGCAATTTGTCTTTTTCCCCTCATTTACAGAAGAAACCTGTTAAAGCAGAAAGAGGAGCAGCTTCAGAAAAGACATGAGCTACAGAGCTGACAACATGAGTTGTGTATGATAACATCAGCAATACTGGTGAAAGTCCAGACTTTGAATCCCTCTAATATATGTTGGGTACTGAATGTCAGATTGAGTAAACTGGCACTGAAAATGAAAGTTAGTATGTCCTCTACTCCTTTTTAAAAGTTGTGTAATGGGTACATTGAGAAGAGGGAAGCAGGTAGCTGATGAACTTGGCTCTTCTGCAATAGCATGGTCCAGTTGGTCACCATGGAGAAGAGAGATGAATGGCTGCACATGGGTTACATTTTACATTGGTCCTTCAAATATACCAGGTGTTGTGTTGTAATAAGCTCCTGAAAATAAGGAATGGTAATGTCTATTTATTCAGTTTGAAAAATAAATATTTTCTAAATACTTGGAAAGTTTTCTGTCACTTTCTGTCAGTAGATAAAAAGAAGAAGAAGAAATGTATCATGCAAATATTTTTATCTAAAGATAAAAATAAAAATTAAATCAAACTAGCAAAAATCAACTCTTGCAATATGCCTTTTCTTTCAGTTCTGGTTCTCTTTCACTCAGATAAACTTTTTTTGGATGATCTGGTAAGATTCTGAGTGTTTTCATCTTCAGAAGGTAAGGTTTAGTGTCTGCAGGAGCAGGGCACAAGAAATAACCTTTTCATTAGTATTTGATCATTGTAACTTCTGACTGCAATCAAAATAGAGTTTGTTATTTTTATTGCTGTTTTTATGTAAAGAAAGAAACAAATATAAATGTAAATACATTAAAAGATACATAAAATTATGTATATAAATGAAACAAAAATTTAAAATAATATAACTATGAATATATAAAATCACATGCCCTTACATTAAAAAACCATTAATATGGGTAAGCTATTAAAAATATATATAGATAAAATATCCATCCACAAGGAATGTTTGAGAACCAGAGAAGTGTCTGGATGCCCTGGCCCTCCTTTCAGCTGAAAAGCAGTCACTTAATTTAAAATACTGCATTTCTGTTTCAGAGCAATGGAAGGCTTTGCTGAGCCTTTTGCAGGAAACATCACAGAGAGGTTATTTTTCCAAACTCAGGCTCAGAGGGATGTGATCCACTGGAGTCAAAGTGCAAAGCAGAAATACAAAAACATGCTTTTGCATCAGCTAGTTTCTCGTCCCTTTTTGTCCTTCTTTATTCAGATGGAGCTGCTTGTTCAGTCTTCCAGGTTCAGTCATGCTGTTTGATTTTCTTTATGAAGGAGAAAAAGACTCTGGCACCAGAATCACTGGTATTTTTTGTGTTGATGCAAATGAGGGTAGAAGTCAGCTTAAACATCCAGTCAGGGCATTTCCCTGAATAGGAGCAACTTGGGGTGACACAGAGCTGCCAAAATTTAACAATTCCATGCCCTTCATCTCTGACATGAAGAGTAGGCTCAGTGAAGAGGACATGATCAAAGCATTCAACCCTCATTGATCGCCCACAGAAATCTATGTTTAAAGCAAAAGGATCCTGAGCCACAATATTTAATTTCAAGAATCAAGCTGAGTGTAAGGCAGCCATCACTTTGGGGATATTGCTTATTTGACAAGCAAATTTTACTTCTTTCTAATTAATTTAAGGATTAACAGACAATGGCTACCAGTCAGAACCTCTTGACTATAAAGTAGCTGCAATGTCATGCTCACTGTGCACTCTTTGCATACATCCTTAAGAGTATAAAATTCTTGCCATTTAAAAAAGTTTTCAAATTTTGCAGGTGTTTGAAAAATGCATTTAATTTCATCAGTTATGATCATATCAGCTCTGTTTCCTTGTCATCACCTAACTATAGAAACAAAAGGTCATATACAAAGTGGGACATGGGTGGCTGTTCTATTCTGAGTTAAAAATTTAACATTACAACTTTTCAAAAAGAAAAATATCCATAAAAGCACACTTAAAGTACTGAGAAAATTCAATTTTATATATATTTTTCTTTAAATGTGTGACTCCACACGTACTTGAAAAGAAACTCAAACACGTTACATAACTTCACCCATCTGAGTATTGCCTTTGCAATTGTCATCAGCATCTACAGTTTCCAAGTACAAATGCAAGATCTCCCAAATATTCTCACTAAGAAAACTTAATTCCTCTGAGAGATTATGTTTACATTGTCTGTTCCACCTGGAGAGCAGTCAGGAATAATGCTGATGGCTGGCAATATAAAGGAAAAAAAGGAAAAGACAGGTAGAGAATCTCTGTTATGCATTAAATTTTGAGTTCTATTTTGTGAAGACAAGAATTATCATTTTGTCGAGGAAGGAAGGAAGGAGGG
>VWZT01000182.1:151831-237405 GCA_013397055.1 Pachycephala philippinensis
GTTATAAAGATAATCCTTTCTCTAGAGTCCTTATTAGTGTGACTAGCTGTTGTAGTGTCTTAGAGCAAAGAAGATTTTCAGACTTCTAAAATGAGTGCTTTGCTTTTCATTATCAAGATTTTCCTCTTATTTTTCTGCAGTAGCCTGATCGTGTATTTCAAAAATTTCACGGTTTTGTTATTCAGCACTTATTCTGGCAAAACTACAATGGATTGGCTATATTTTTCAAAAATATTTCATTGTGTAATTTGTGAGAACTCAGAGAATCACACCCAACAGCCAGAGGCATCTGGTTGGAACAGGTGTTGCAGAAAATTATAATCCTACCTTGATTAAAACTGTTGGGGTTTTTTTACCACCACCCTCCAGTTATGCATGACAAGCACCCAAATGATAAAATGTGTAGAGTCAGAAGTAACAATCTGAGGTATTGTCAGGAGAAACATCAGGAATTACCTCAGGCTTGTAAGCCAAAAGAATTTGCTTTTCAGGGAGTAAGATTTTCAAAAAATCTTCCTCTACTCATGCGTTTGCTGGAAAACACAGGTTTGTTTCTAACAGCTCAGTTTCACTGCTCATTTTCAAAACATATTTCACATGAAGAAAAAATTTGAATATTAAATAAAAATTACTTTAATCAATGTTGAACACATTGTAACAGTTGAGTAAGGGAGATTAGAGTCTAGTTTAATGCAGTCTAAAGCCTTTATTCTTTTGTCAATGCTACAGCAATAAAACCACTAAGATCAAATATATAGCTAAAGCTTGAATGTTCTCATCTTCCCCCAGTCTTAAGGTGACTAGATACACTGGCTACCTCATTTGGTATTGGTTTGGACCAACTTAAGACTTCATAAAGGAAACTGATTTTAAGAAAAATCAGAGGTCCCATTCAGTGAAATCAAATACTTTTCAAAAGCTTCACTGTATTGTCACAAAGCAAAGTTTGACCTGTGGGGTCCCTGCCGCTGAAGAAGTAGGGGTAGCAGTTCTCATGACAACTGACGAGCATTACATAATGCACAGTCTTAGGGGTTTTTTTTCTTAGTCCTGGGGTTTTTTCTTAGATTAGGAAGGGTTATTCACAGAAGTAGAACTCTGCTTCAGTCCACACCCTCTAGCATTACAACCAAAAACAGTTATAGCAGCTGGAGACACCCACAAGCAAGGAGAAACTGTAGGAGTAGCACAAAATGGGTATGGCAAAAAGTGACTCTACTAAAGGGCACTGAGGCACCCACTCGATGGCCTGAGAGGGAGCCCTGAGCATTACTCTGGAGAGATTCTGCTAGGATACAAGAGGGAAATTTTTCACAAAGACAACTATCAGCCATTGGAATAATCTCTCAAGGTAGTAATGAGTTCCCTGACATTGTACACGTTTAAGATTCAGCCAGACAGGGTGCTGAACCATCTTGTCTAGACCATCTTTTTACCAGCAAAGGCTGGAACAAAGGACCCTTGAGGTTATTTCCAATCAGATATTCTGTGATTATTAGATAGTGAAAGTAAAATAAAGACAAGTTTGTTTCATACATTGTCTATCTTTACTGTAAAGAGTTCTTTACTAAAAATCAGGGAACGACTAGGTTTTTTTTACTGAAAAACTGCGTTTTCCTACTCAATTGCAAAAAACACAGGAAAAAACAGTGTTCAAAGAAGAAAGCAATTGCTATTTTCATTCCCAGAAAAGAATGAACAGGAAAACCTGGACAGTACAAGTAAAATTGCAAAGCCAGCAAGAAGAATGTACTTTAATACATTTTAAAGCACTTCACAGAATCACAGAATCAACTAGATTGGAAAAGACCTTTGAGATCATTAAGTCCATCTAGTCCTTCAGCTATGGTGCTGGAGTTTTGTAGCGCTGCAGCTTGTCCCTGAACCAACCCCATTGGCTTTAACTTGTTTTATTCTTTTGGAAAAGCAGACAAGGCTCAGATGGATTATGGCCTGGTTTTCAACGGTTTCAAGGACTTGCAATTCCAACTGAAATCAGGAGAATTGAACTGTCTTGATGAGCAAAATGAGACCAGAGATTGAATTACTGTTTATGTCACCTGTCTATAAGGGTAACATTGTCAGAAAAGAACCCACCCCACCCCCTCAGTCAGGCAAAAGTTAGACAAAATTGAGTGTGAAGTGTGTATGTCAGTGAGGAGCATCAAGCAGTGGGGGTGTTCTCCCTCCTAGCACAAGACAATTATGCAAGATAAGCTTCTTGACAATCAATATTTGACCTGTATTTGTAGATTTGACTCTGAGACCTGCGATTACACACTCTTGGCAGATTTTCATTTTAATTACATTTATTTATTTATTTTAGGGGTTAACAGCTTTTTTGGCACCGTGCACAGTAGTTATCCAGATGGTCATCTGTTGTGAGGTCAAGCAAAATAAACAAAAGGACTTTAATGCATTCCTTCCATGAAAGCTAAATGGTGCCAGTACTATTGTCTCTATTTTAATACATTCAAAAAAAAAAAAAAAAAGTGTATCTAGATATAGATATATAGATAGATAGATAGATATATGCAGTGTTGTAAAATAAGACCATAAAACTGAGTTACTTCTGGGGAAGTTTAATTTATCCTGAAATCACGGAATAAATTACAGAATCAAAAAGTATTCTGAGTTGCAAAAGGCCCCCAAGGATCATCAAGTCCAATTTCTAAGTGAACGGTTAGCACTGGGATTGGACCCACACCCCTGGTGTTATTAGCACCCAGCTCTAACCAACTGAATGGGTCCCAGGGTCAATGGACAAATGTGCTTTTTGCTGCTTGAAAAGCTCTGATCTAATTATACATTACATTTTGGTACTGTATAATCCTATGAAACAGAAAAACGAGGTCTTGCACGCTTTATTCCACTGAAGCAATTTGCTCATATTATTAGCTTAACAAAATGATGTGATGTTGTACTGATAACATACCATGCATTCACTCTGATAGAAAGTAGAAATTTTAAAATTGCATTACCTATTTTGTCTGTCCAAAGTAAAAATTATTAGAATAATGTTCTATCAATGTACAGATAATTTCTTTAATCACGAAGAAGCAGAGAATACAGAGGAGCTTTCTTAATTACTCTTTATCTGGCTATATCAAGATCTTAGAATTATTATTATTATTATCATCTATACTTGGCGACATATCCAAGAACCTACTGAAGTCATTCTTTTTGAAGAAATAATTATATAATTATTTTGGATCACAGAAGTAATTTATGAGATGTGAAGTATTCAATTTGCCAGGACTTAAAGTATTTCACTGAAGCCAATTCTTTTCTGTTCAAAAATGTGCATTCTCATGACAAGTAAAGGGCAAATAAAGTAATTCCTCTCCCCATTTTTCTCAGCTAACAGATGTAGAGGGCTGAAAAACTGCTCCTATTGTTGTAAATATTTATTTTTCTAACATGAGGAAAAAGAAATGTATGGCAACACAACCTAACCTAAAAGTCATTGTCATATATAATCTACACTTTGCAAAAGGTAAGCTGCCCTCCTATGCTGGGTGTTGACATGGAATCAGAGATGAGTTCTATTAAGTACAAGAAATAAAACACGTAATTCCATCTCAGCCTAATGTCACCTATATCCAACACACTGTGGTACAATTCTCCTTTATTACTCTCAGCCTCTTTGCTTTCTCCCTCTCCACTCTGCCAATATTCACATTTTTGAGAATAGGGAGTGAGCTCTTTTAGGAAGCTGATCCAGCTCAAAACTAACCACCAAAAATAAATTATTAGTACCAAAGAAAAGGAAGCTTATATTTTATGATGACTCACCATAACAACAACATAATGCAGTCAATATTTAAATTGAGCAGGTTTTGCCATATGAGTCATAAGTGGCAAATCAAAATGTACATGTGCTTCATGTGACTAGCAGCAGAATGGACACTGTTCAGCATTTGTGCAAGTACACAAATATACTTTAGCTATACTCTTTGGTTGTACTTAAAGCTGATGAAGATTAAGCACAGAAATTGTGAAATATGGTCACAGCTATTCTGGTAAACAACTTTTAAGATAAAATAAGGACTACTGACAACACCACAGTCAAATTTAAAGTGCTTACTCATATCTTGAATTTATCTTCTAATCAATGGTTCTCAGAACTCAGACTAAAATCCACATTTTCTTGAGCAATAGTAAAATTTACTGGGACTCTGTTCATTGAATTGCTTAGCATCAAAACCCTATTTTAAAATTACTTCCAAAATTCAGCAAAAAAAATAGTTTTTACAACAGTATGAAATAGTGCTTATCTTAGAGATAAACTGTTTATCAGATTTAAGACTATATTTACTTCAGAATATTATCTATTAATTTATTTTTCCTTGTAATGAGTTTCTAACTTATTCTGTAGATGAAGCAGTAGAAACAACTTTTATTGCTATTTTTTGGATTTCAGTAGGGTTTGGTTGTTTTCAGTATTACACCTTTCAATCTAACTTTCCTCTTTTCCAGAGAATTTGAACTAAGATAGAAAACATCTTTTCAAAGTATTTTCTTGCATCTCTTTAAGCAAAGGTAAATTTCTAAAAAAAAAATCTGCATTGCATGTAGATTAAAGCGCCCTACGCACTTTCTAGTCAGGTATGATTCTAAAATGGAAGCACAAAAGAGTAACTAAAAAAGCTAAAGATTTCCCATTTTAAGACGAACTATAAATTGCTTTGAAGCTTTATCAGCATGAAATATGTTTGTTTGCCTTTAATCTATGTTTGAAAACACCATAAAGAGCAATTAGAACCGGTATTTACCTTCCCTGAAACAATATGTAGTTTTGGTGTATTTAATAAGTCCTTTATGGAACTTTTTTCATCAATTTAGTAACTAATATATCTCAGGAGCTCTAGTAAAATATTTATTCATGCTAAATTTTTAAACATCATTTAGTGACAGATTCAATAAAAAATATGCCAACCACTTTTTCAAATAAGAAACAGAATTTAAATGGGTTTTGATATTTTCTGCTTGCATACTTGTGTACCCAGCAGAGGTTATTCACACATTTCTTACACAATTTTCTGTTATTTATATATAGTGTCCTATGTAATTAAAATGATGACAATTTCTATTGTAGAATTCTTTTTTAAGAAAATACCAAAATGTTCTATGTGTTTATTTATATTTATTATATTTATGCAATTGGACATACATGAATAAACTAAAGAATTCTATGCTGCTAACAGTTCCTCAAAGCCATTAACCCTGGAATTGGGATCAATTTTTCAATTAGAGATATTATGCTATTTTTCTGCCATGTACACATATAATGGCCATTGAATCATGTATATATGTGTTATAGGAAGGACTGCAGCCTTATTTCAGGACAAATTAAGAAGCCACACAGCAGATAGATCTGGAAAATACCATTAGCTCTTCCTTTCTGAACTAAGCCCCACCATCAACAAACTGAAATGCTTTTGGGTTTGTTTTTTTCCCAAGGGGGACACAGATTCCTGAAGAGTCTGTTCCTCCCAAAAGCAATCCCGTACTTGTAGCACACATACTGCAGCAAGGACTTTGATCCTGTAGCTGGAAAAAAAGTCATATAGCACCAAATGCATCACACCAAACTCTAGTTTCACTTCATCCTTGAACCATGTTTGCCAAGCTTCATCACGGAAAGTGTCCTTGTCAAGAGTTTTGTTTCAGAACTGGAGGTATTTCAAGCTTTGAAAATGCATAAGCCTTCTGCAAAACACAAAGTCTCCTTGCTCACTGCACTCTCCCAGACTTTCCATTTGCTATCAATACAATAAGACTGTTCAATTACTGACATCTAGCTACCTCTGATCTCTTTCCCTCCCATTTTATACCATAACATCAAATTACCATAGATAAAAGGGCTCCAGATGCTGGTTGTAAAAATTGACTAGACAAGTTTTAGGTGATGGGCATTCTGAATAGCAGACTCTTCCCTAGGCCTTATACACGCCCTTCCTCAGTCTCCAAAAGATGGGACTGCAGAATTCAGTATCAGGAGCAACATTTTGGCTACAGACCTTTTCCCTTTGTGGCCCAAAGCCAGAGTTGCAAGCCATGAAATTCCCTTCAAAAGGCCTGTGAGTTTTAAAACATGCCATTTTCCAATTGCAAGGGTCTCCAGCCCCTTACACAACTCTAAAGCCTTATTGTCTCAGCTCTTGTGATAGATTAGGCCAGCTATGAGACAAAGCATGTGAAGGGAATCTTGTCAGGGTAGAAATTCAGATGTATTTCTCTCAGGAGCACATTCTTATCCCTTGCCTTAGGTATGTTTAATTAGATTCATAGATTCCATTAGGTTAAAATCGGAAAGAACCTTTTTCATCATCTCATCTGATTTAACATACGCAGCCAAGATCTCTACATTTCTCCACGCTACCTTGGACTTCACCAACGCCTATTTTCTACAAAGACTGAGAGTCTTGAACAGAAATCCTGAAGAGACACTGAATTCAGCATTCTCTTTACTAGTTTGTTCCAGAAGTTAAGTAACTCTTCTCTACTCATTTTTAGTTTCAATATGTCTTGCATGATTTATTGAAAATTTTTGTGTTTTCTCCTGTTAGAGCAGAGGGTCATTTGGTATTCATCTTTCTCCCTCCACACTTATACAGTGTAATCATGCCAACTCTCCAAACTCTTCAATAAACTACATAGAATTATCTCTTTGTATCTCTTGCTGTCAAATATTTTCTTTAATTCTCCATATTTCTGCTGGTGTCCACTTTGAAATGCAAACATTAGTACTATAGAAAACATTTTAATACAATCTTACCGATCTACAGGGATAAATGTTCCTACCCCTACTCACTAGTCTCTATTTACACATCCAATACTATATTATTGCTTTGTGTTAAGGCTTTATTTTGAGAGCTGTTGTTGAATTATCTACCCATTATGAATTTAAACACTTTCTGAGCCACTATTTCAGGATGTCGTAGATGTGGTTTATATTTTTTAGGGTTAGGTATATAATTTTAGATTTGTTTTTTAAAACATTTTTTCTAGTTATTTTAGTCCATGATTTTTTCATTTAATTTTGTATGCCATGATTTTTTCATTTCCATACTTGCCATTGAGTCAAATATGAAGTCATTAAGTCAGTCAAAGATGTTACCACTGAGTTTTTTATAAAAACACATTTAGGTTGCAGTTGAAAAGATACCATTTTTATATCTATCAGCTAATTCTTAACCTGTTCAACTTTTTTGTTTTACTAATACAGTAATAGTGATATTTACCATAAGGAAAGTGCTCTTTCTTCATATTAATGATGAGATGATAAAAACATAATCAAAAACGTCACAGGAGATTTAGAATTGTATCTAGAAGAGGTCTTCAGTGCCTACACCAAAGCATAGAATGAATTAAAAGGGCTGCAATGGAAGACGCTTGCTTATGTGGAAAGCAAACACCTGCTTATCCATGTAAACACAGAAGTGCCTAATATTACTTGACTTTAAAGGTGTATTCTCTCTATAAATTCCACTTTTGGCACAAGCTTAATATTGTGCCAGTATAAGCAGTTGAGTATTTCTTATACCTAAGCCTCCATGAGATGTAGAAATAAGTGTGGATTAACCTCACTGGACTTCAGATGTCTGCTGTAGAGATTTCATCCAAGCTAGTCACTTTCTGTTTCAAGAGCAAAATAGAAAAGTTTAGAAAAGAGTTTTCCAGTTTACTTCAGAAGTCTATACTGGGATGAGATGTTCTTGTTTTCTGTTCAACAATGAAGAGTCTGGATGATTCTGTCATACATAGGCATCTACATTTGTTTATGAGGAATCCATCTTTAGCTGCTACATAGCCTAAAACTCTTCAGACCTGTGATGCAATTCCCATATTCTCAGTGTATTTACCACAGGGGTATGAAAATATTTGTTTAAAGAAGATCATGTTCTCATATCTGCTTTTGATATTAGCTCATAATCTAGAGGATTACACTTATGGAAGCATGTAAACTTGTTTTGGTCCCATCCTCAGTCTGACAGAAGGCATAGCTCTTCATATCTAAGAAATCAAGGGAGCTGAGAATTATGTTCTTCCAGACTTAGATTTCTTGGACAGTAGTTTGGATTTTGATAGTGTCATATATTTCCTCCCTGTTCCCCAGCTCCTGACAGTCAAGCAACTGGACATATGGATACATCCTCTTGAAATATAGGATGGCAATGATACATGATGCCTAGTACATGCAAATCGCCAACTTGAAAGTAATTCAAAAAGGTAATTAGAGTTAAACAAAGGAAAAATTTTGTCAATCAAACAGATAAAAATACACACGCAAATCCAATTCACCATAGTTCCAAACTTAATTGTGCAAGCTGTTAAAACGCTTGCAAAATATTGGTAAACTAAAGTCCATTTTACTTTTTATAGCCTCTGCTTTGCTGTGCACATGCTTGTTAGTTCATTTACATAGAAATGAGTCTCAGAGACATAAAGCTTTTCATTTTCACTGAATACAACTTACAAGCATTATGCATGCTAAATTGGAAAGAGAAAGACTTCTGAAACAAAGAAAGCTTATAGCTCTGTGATATATTGAAACAGAATTTCAATTAAATCTGGAAATTTCTGGGTGTTTGTCAGAAGCAGATCGTGTGTTTCTGCTATACCTAAACTGACATCTTATTGAAACAATGGTGTTTCCATACTGTGATTTGTAGAGTCTGTAAAGTTACTACATTATTGAAAATATAGATATGTAAGCCTAACTTCTGTTAATAAGTGAGTTCTATGGAGAAGATATGCTCAAATTTATTGTCCTCAAGAAAATGTCCCAACACATCTTAATCTTTTTTAGGAAGAATTAAGTGATTCCTGTGTGACAAGGAAGACAGCCAGTAAAGAGTGTCTCATGTCCTTGCCCTGACTCTGTCCTAACTAATGGAATCCACCAGCAACACAGAACAGAGTCATAGAATCAGATAGTAGTTTGGCTTTGAAGATACCTTTAAAGATCACATAGTCCAGTCCTGCTGCAGCAAGCAGGGGCATCTGCAACTGGATCAGGTTGCTCAGAGCCCAGTCAAACCTGACCTTGAATGTTTCCAGGGATGGGACATCTACCACCTCTCTGGGCAGCCTCTACCTGTCTCACCACCCTCACTGAAAAAAAACTTCTTTCTTATATCTGATATTTAACCTAAATCTACCCTCTTTTTGTTTAAAACCATTACTCCTTTCCCCATCAGTATAGATCCTGCTAAAAAGTTTGTCCCCGTCTTTCCTACAAGGCCTCCTTTAGGGACTGGAGGGATGCAAAGAGGTCACCCCCAGCCTTCTCCAAGCTGAACATTGACTCTCTCTGCCTTTCCTCACAGGAGAGGTGCCACATCCCTCTGATCATCTTGATGGCCCTCCTCTGGACTCCCTGCAGCAGGTCCATGTCCTTCCTGTGCTGGGAGCCCAGAGCTGGATGCAGCACTGCAGGTGGGGTCTCACCAGAGCAGAGCAGAGGGGCAGAATCCCCTCCCTCTCCCTGCTGCCCACGCTGCTCTGGATGCAGCCCAGGACACACTTGGCTCTCTGGGCTGGGAGTGCCCATGGCTGGGTCATGTCCAGCCTCTCACCCAGCAGCACCCCAAGTCCTTCTGGGCAGGGCTGCTCTCCATCTCTTCATCCCCAGTCCGTGCTGATACTGGGGGTTGTCCTGACCCAGGTGCAGCACCAGCACTTGGTCTTGTTAAAACTCCTGAGAATCCCATGTGGCCACTTCTCAAGCTTGTCCAGGTCCCTCTGGAGGGCATCCCATGCTTCAGTTGTTTCAACCACACCACTCAGCTTGGTGTCCTCAGGTCTGAGTTGAGGACAAAAGCTTTTTCTTGCCATGCTGTTGGAAGTCCTGTGACTTTTCTCTTTTATTCTATGTCTGCTTAGACAGCTTGTAGCACAATTTGACAAGTAATTTTACAGATTCCAGTAAGAGACAAATGCAAGAGAAGAATCACATGAGCAGGAATTTCTGGTAATCATCTGGTAATGCAGCTAGAAACTCAACACTGGTCTAAAACCCTTATTCAAGTAAACCAAAGGAAACACAAACAACAAGTTAAATCAATGAAATTAGGAGTTGTTCTGATATTAGCACTTTTATTTTTGAATACTTGCCTCTAAACTATTTCTTTTTGGTGAGGGTGGTAACTATGTGATCAATAGATTATAAAAAATAGATTAAGAGCCAATAAACCTCAATGGCTGAAGAAAGAAAATGTTCAATTATGTATATATTTGTCAGGTCAAGCTTAAAATTGAACATGACTTTAAATATCTTTAAAATATTACATACATAAGTCTTATATACTGCTAGTTAAAACGTATTTTAATGATGAAGTGAATATGTAGTTTATGTGTGATTAAACATATTTGCCTTTGGGGTTAAAAGAAATTTATTTTTATTTTTGACAAATTTGTATTTCACATCAGTTTAAAATAATTTCTGGAATTTTTAGGATACACTTCTTTTTCTCAAATACAAGTGTAGAATTGCAGGTCTGATTCTACATAAATCAAGTATTTTAAACTTATACTTGCCTTGCAAATATATTCAGTATAACCACAGACATGGAATTACACATCTGTCATGTATTAAATCTTTGGATTTTTTTTTTTATCATTTCCTTATACATATATGGATATTGCTTTTTATCACAATGAAGTTTCAAGCAAGGTAGTTTTAGAACCTTTCCAGGTATAAGTTTTTATGAATAAGGATGGAAAAAGTTAACTAGATGCTAAGAATTTTCCTACATGATGGCTTTTACTGAGTTAGAATCAGATTTCGTGGTGGTGTTGACATGTTACATTATCCTGTGGTCACAATTCTAAAATTATTCCTAAATTCACGTTGGATAAATCTCACCCTAAAAACTGTCAGAGAGAGTGTTGTAAATGATAGCATGATGGCTTTCATAAGTTAACAAAACAATGGGGTATAAAATACTGTAAATAATTAATGCTTATGCTATGTGTGCTATGTCTATCTTCCTTACCAATTTTGACATTTCCATCTAACTTAACATACAATTTTTTTGCAGTAGTATTTAATATCAAATTATGATCTCTGATAAACTGAAATCACAGCTTCCAAGATTTCGATGGCTTATGTCATGGTAATAAGACATATATTTTAACACGAACAGGCATCTTTGTTTGTACAATACATAACTGACTGCACTGTTAGCACTATCAGCATGGAGGAAATCAGAGCGATCATGATAAACTTTTACAGTAGTGTATACACATGTTCTGCCATCACACAGATGACTTTTATTCCCTGCTGAGCCTGACAGTCATCTTGGTCACCAAACATCTTTGAAGAAATCTGCCTTTTTTATCCTTTGGGACAGTCACAAGTGAGGTGCTCAGGTAGACATTAATGTTGGTTTGACTCATATCAATAGCACATTTTTTATAATTTAATATTTTTCTAGTGGAAAAATGACTGTTATACAGAAAACAGCCCATTCAAACATTTGTTCATGTTTCCAGGCCTTCTCTCAGTGCTATGTTGAAATGGAAATTTCATTTTACCCTTAACAATGCCTTTCAAATGTAATGTAAGGTTGTTGTGGTTTGACGCTGGCTAAGTGCCAGGCACCACGAAAAACTCACTTAAATTTAAGCAAAAGTTTCTATAGTGTAAGTTTATATTGAACAAATTCTAACTGAATTAAGTGTAAAGAGAACATTAATTGCTAATAGAAGTGGTACTAAACCATTACCACACAAGAAGGTGATGATGGATCAATGCTAGTAAGAAACTCCATATGACCATAAAGAAAACTGGAGACAGCTCAGCCCAGAAAGCACTTAACTTTATATTTCTAATTATCACAATTAACCGGGGTGTTCATTATGTTATTGGAATGAGAAAGGATATGCTTACTTAAATACTTGTGATTTCCAAGCCCAAGTGAGCCATAATTTATTATAGTCAAGAAATGTATAGACATTTCTAATAACAATCTAACCTCTCTAGTGATACCAAAAGGGTTATTTCAATTTTTACTGTGCCTGTGATCTTTTAGCAGAGAAACAAGGCATGAAAATTCTGCTTTCCCAGCACGGACAGTTGGAAGATAAGAAGAAAACCTCTGGCTCAAGAATGAAGTGATAAACAAAACAAGGACTGAGTCTGGGAACTTGGGGAGGGTTTTCTGGTAATGGGCAAATTGTATTATGCATGTAGTGACTGTATATAAGCAACACACTTGTAAAAGCACGTGTGCATGTAAGGTCAGGAGTTAATCCCACATGCAACCACAGGCCTAAATAAATGATGACCTTCTTAAAACCAAATTAGTGTTAAGGAGTTTAATTCCAATTTTTCAGAGATTTGGTGACACTAGTAGCTTAGATCATGATGCTGGCCCTCATAGAAACATTTATACACTGTTCTATTTAAGTTAAAGGAGCTCCTCTTTTGTGGAATTGCTTTTTTCAGCTCCTGAATAACAAGTTTAGTAGATGGTGGCTTGTTTTGCAGATCTCAAAATCCAATAAGCATTTATTTTTTGCCTTTCTTATTGTCTTTTTTCTCCCCATTTTCAGCAAAACTATTTAAGTCTCCTAAACACTTTCAGCACTAAATATATTGGCAGGAGTTCTCTGAAGTAAAAACAATGTTCAGTTGATCCTTCTGAATGTTAAAATATTCCAAGTCAAATATCTCCAGGGGAATTTTTTATGAGAGATGTACACCAGAATATAACAATTAGTTTTAATAGATTTTTGTCATCAAGTATGTTCAAATATCTGGCTTGAGGCTATAAAACTTCTTAAGGCTATCTCAGTTTAGCACCTATTAGTTCAGCTACTGAATTACTCGTAATGGGCAGAGCAATAGGGTCTCATATTTCAGCCAAAAATGTCTTCTAATTTAAATTAATATTTACAGAGAAAACTTTGGTTTTAGCAAACTGTCATATGCCTAATGAAACGAGGTTGGGGGAATGAAGGAAATAGAAAATTGTCAAACAGATGTGGTCACAATCTGGGCTCCAAATCGAATGACACAGTTTGCTCACTGGATAGAATATTAGTCTAGCAGGACTTAGAGCAGTCCTACAGGCAAAAGACCAGAGAAAATTCCAGCCAGCTCCAGGACAGACACACCACTTGACAAAGCCAAACCCATCAGAGATTGTGGTAGCACCTCTCAGATAATGTATTTAAGAAAGGAAAAAAAAACTGCACAACAGCAGCCAGAGAAGAGAGGAGTGAGAATATGGGAGAGGAACAACTCTGCAGATGCTGAGGTCAGTGCAGAAGGAGGGGCAAGGAGGTGTTCCAGCTACTGGGGCAGAGATTCCTCTGCAGCCCGTGGTGCAGACCATGGTGAGGCAGGATGTGCCCCTGAAGTCCATGGAGGTCCATGGGGAAGCAGAGATCCACCTGCAGCCCGTGGAGGAGCCCATGTCAGAGGAGGTGGATGCATGAAGGAGGATGTGACCCCATGGGAAGCCTACGCTGGAGCAGGCTCCTAGCAGAGCCTGTGGCCCTATGGAAGAGAGAAGCCCGTGCTGGAGCAGTTTTGCTGGAAGGACTTGTGACCTTGTGGGGGACACACACTGAAAGAGGCTGTTCCTGAAGGACTAAAGTCCATGTAAGGGACCCACACTACAGCAGATCGAAAAGAACAGTAACCCTTCGGAAGGACCCAAGTTTAAGAAGTTCATGAAGAGTTGACTCTGTGGGAGAAATTCCATGCTGGAACAGGGAAGAAAATGAGGAGAAAAGCAGGAGACATGACATATGGTGAACTGACCCCCATTCCCCATCCCCCTGTGCTACTCAGGGGAAAGATGTAGAGATATTGGGAGTGACATTGAGCCTGTGAAGAAAGGAAGGGCAGTGGATTGTTTTAAGATTTGGGTTTATTTCTCATCATCCTACTCTGATTTTGACTGGTAATAAATTAATTTCCCCAAGTTGAGTCTGTTTTGCCTGTGGCAGTAATTGGTGATCTATCTCTCTCTGTCTTTATCTCAATGCATGAGCCTTTCATCATAATGGTTTCTCTCCTTCTGTCCTGTTGAGGAGGGGAGTGATAAGAGAATTTTCATGGGCACATGGTCAAGAGCCAAGGTCAACCCACTAGACTGTGTAATTTGGATTTTGAGGTATTTTGAGAAATCTGGCTGCTCTAAAGTGAAAATTTGCACATGATCTGGAATGTATTAATTTTGTTTTGACCCACACTTGGAAACACAAATATAATAACTTGTTTTAACAGTTGCTATTTTATTTGCTTTTTTTTTTTTTTCATATAAAGAAAACATATCCTGAGGTTCTACAGGTGACCAGGTAATCTGAGAATGTATTTCTCACAAGAGGAAGATGCCATTCAATAAAAAGTACACTAATGGATAAGACTGTCAGCAGAAAGGATGCATTATCAAAGAAAATAGGAAGCTTCTGTGGCAAAAGAAGTTAACCTTGTATAAGAATCACATAACCAGTTTCCAGGTGGAAAATCATCGGCATGGACCATAAGTAAAAATACAGATAGATCCACTCATACATTAAAACTGTAACATGCATACATTTAGAGAGGATTCAATTCATAAGACTTTGGCAAATTCCACCTTTTCTTCACAATGAAATATGGAGAACTGATGCTAGTTAGATACGTACTGGTTTATTATCATTAAAGTGAATTATGATGCAGTGTCTGACAGAAGGACCTATTGACCTTGTGTGGCTGGACCTTAGGGAAATAAGTCTGTGAATCAATAATGGGAGAAACAATTCCCTAATTTTAACCTCATAAATATACAGAAGTTGTTTTAATATTTTCAGGTTTGGGCCATTTTGAAAAAATGACAGGAACACATTCAAACTCTGCATCACTTTTGGTATGAGAAAACCTTAAAAATCCACCATAGCTTTGCTTCAAAAATGCAAACTACACACAAAATTATGGAGTCTGTTAAAAGGAAATTAAAAGAACTCATGGAAAGGGTAAGCTATTAGTAGAAATATCAGAGACTAGATTTATTTCAAATCTCCTCTACTTCTGTTAAAAATGTATATCATCTCAAGTACAAACCTAAGAATCCAACAGTATAAAAAGCATGACAGAAATAACAATTCTTTTTTAAAAACCCAGCGGTTGCAACAAGATCAGATGAAGAAAATAGAATCAACTATTATCTCCATCTAAGTTCAGATACCATTCACCAGAGACTGCTAAAGAAATTAGTGAAATTTCCCATCAGTTATTTTGCTGTATAGCCTCTTGATTACATTGCTTTCAGGCCAAAGGGAAGAAGTGAAAAAACAATTTATATTTTTTGATCAGGGCCCTGAATGGTATCCATCCAATAATAGGTGAATAAACATGGCACATGTACCAGTCAATCTAGGAAAAAATGTAATACAGACAAAAGTTAACAAATATGTTAGTAGATATTGATGCAGAAAGAGTGCCATAACTTTTGTAGAAAAACATTTGCTGAAGTCCTCAACTTCATGTTGCAAAATGGTATGTAAAATGACCAGCTTTCTGTTGCTTATTTGTACAACCAAAAGACTTATGAAAAGGACCACTTATACACACTAACATCAGAAAATTAATGACATTCAGAGGAAAGGTAATTTCATGGATTCATAATTGATTTAAAAGTAGAACACAAAGATAGGAGTATGTGGTTAATTTTTGCACAAAAGGGTTACTGTATTTGCAATTAGTTCTACAGAAATCAATGCTCAAACATCTATGGCTCAAGTTAGTAAAATCAAAAATTGACTATGAATAGCTGAAGAAGAATCTGACAACACTGAATAACCAGATAACAAAACAACTTTAACAGAATTAGATAATATCTACAGTATCTTTTGTGCTTTTATAACTTCCTGTCTTTTCCTTCATTCATTGTTGTTGTTTAGGAGGTGTCTTTTTCCTTCAGAAAAAAGATGCTATTTTCAGGCTAAATGTTTTTAATTAAATTTCAAGGAACATGAATTAGTAGAAAAGGTTTTCCAACAAGCTTATTCTTTCTCACTTATTCTCTATTCCGAGGTGGGTTTGTTGTTTTGGGTTTTTTTTTTCCTTTTTATCTCTAAGATACTAGTTTTAGTTTGTCATGATTTTTTAAATTTCTATTGTACAAACAAAGCCCTTGTAAAGCTCCCTTTGCTTCATTTCCATTTTATGGAATAAATTGTCTTTCTAGACTGAAAAGATGGTATTAAATCTGTGATTTGTTTCTTTCCAAGTGCGGGAGGACATGCTAGGAAACTGATTTAGGCAACATGGGAAAGCTGTGCTCCAGTGCCAGAAGAAAATGAGAGATATGACTCTAGAGCTTATTGACTACTCGTGGAGCTAAAGAGTTGGGGTCCTTGTCTGTACTTCCAAGTATTAAATTGTTTTCACTGACAGCTTTATACTCTCTCTCTCTCTCTGAATTCTTAGTTTATTTCTGTAAAAGAGCAGAAAGATTGAAAGACCATGCCATCACCTTTGATCTGTTGATCTGCTTGTCCATCACAGCTCCCAGAAAGAAGAAGATGTATTTTTGAATCTCTTTGGGTTGAGGACGTCACATAATCCTGCACTATCCCTTTTGAGTGCCTAAGGCATTCCCTGAAAACCTACGGGCCTTTCTAGCAAAACACAGATACATACTTCCTATGTTAGCTAATTCTCAAGGATGATATCTGGACAGAAGAGTGATGAGTTTCTAACTACCTTTATAACCCACTTTAGACATCTAGTGGATGTGACTCAGCTGAATCAAGAACTGCTATTCCTGTTGTCACCTAAAGAAGAAATTTCAAAGAGTATTAGATTGGTATTTTCTCTCCTCTGGTATTTTATTATGTAAACAAAACCCTCTGCTATGGTTTGATTTCTGTCTCCAAACAACAGCAGTTATTAGTCATTCTAGACCCAGATGTTTATTAGGTGTAAACCAGCATAAGGTTTTATAGAAATATGATGATCTAAACAACCTGAGGTTTTTGCCATCCTTGGGCTATGTCTCAGAGTTTTACTAGAAATAAGAAACAGAAAACAGCAAAGAAGCAAAAACCTTAGTGCAAAAGAGAAAGACTGAAAAGTATCTGGCTGACTCACTAAGAACACATATCAGTGCATTGATTCAGTCTTTGTAAATTCTGGAGATTTAACAGTGACTAAAAAGGATTTGTTTTTCTTTAATTTACACAATATATTTATTATCCTTAAGCCATTCATACAGAGATGCCTTGTGGGGATTGAGAAGAAAAGACACCAATATCATTTTCACAGTATTTTTTTTTTAATTAAGATTTTCCATATACAGCATGCAAAACATTAACACTTTTTCAGCACACAAGACACGAACAGGGTCCTGAACCTGCTGTAACACTTGGAAAGCATTTTAGAAAAGCAGAAAATTTTAATTATTAAAAGGTTACATGGGTGGTTCTGCTCTGTTTGTCCATAACACTCTCAATATGGCGTAATTGTCTCTGCATTCTAACACCCAGCAGCAGCAGCAAACTGTGCTGCTACCACACTAAACCAGAGTGTTTTCCAGCAGTCAGCTAATTGGAAAATTGTAATAAAGTATAAAGCATGTATTGCAGCCCCATATGATTCCAGCTTATGCCAGCACTTCCCTTGCTGCTTCCTGATTTGTTGTATTTCTCCTTCCATAGTCACTTGGATTCATAAACTGATCTCACACATACCAGCATTTTAGCCAGTTTACACATCCTTTTATGTGAAATTAACACAGTATTTCATGGCAATCACCTTTCTTTTTATGTGCTTTACTATTAAAGTATTTTCCAGTGATTACAGAATGCCTAATCATAATGCTAAAGGGTTGAATCACATAGCCTATAATTTATAGGAGCTACATTATCATGTGGAAAAAAATACTCAATACTCCATGCTGTTACTATTATTATGACTGCCCTCACAATAGCTGCTTAGTTGCAATTCTTTAACTCTGAAAGCTTAAAGTTAAGCATTATCATTCCAGCATTCCCTGATGAAGTAAGTGAGTATCCAAATGAAGAATTCTCAAGTCACAGCTAAAGAAGTAGTTATCCTTTCAGGATAAAATACAGTAACTGCTTTATAGCACTCAGCAGGAATCTATGTAGGCAAAATGCAGAATAACAGAGCAAAATAATGAGCCAGAGATGAAATTCATCCAGAACTGAATTTAATACCTCCGCCTGACAGAGAGAGATGAGGCTGTACCTCACCACAAATTACATACCTTTTTTATGGTATGACTTCACACTGACTCAGGGAAAGGTGCTACTTACCATGTTACCAAACCTACTTCCAGCTGCAACTAGTTGTTACTCAGATTTCTAAACTCAAAGGGAAGTACTGACCTAGCCATGGCCTTTCTCATTTATAAAAGTATACAGTATATACAGTATATGGCTATACTGCAGCAGTAGCTTGTTGATTTTACTACTCAATAACTGAGCCAATTGTTTTCCATATCTTTCCATTTTCTTTGAACTAATCCATCTTGCTTTGATTCAGTAAATACCCTCTTTCATCCAGCCCTTTCCACATTACTCCAGAGTTCTGTACTTCTAAAATTCAGGTGAAACATTTTTCAACTGCTTACACATTATCTCCAAGAACAGCTCCTCCACCTTTGTTCACATCCTTATCTAGTTGAACTGACCTTGAGAGCCCAGGCAAGTCTATCTGCTTAATCAAGAATTGGCAAATATTATAAACAACACAGACCCCAAATGTTCTAAATCTATCCCATTGACATCTTATTCACCTTCCTGTACTGAAGAGCACTGGAGCTTGAAAATAGCCCTGAAGAAATTGCACAAGTGATAGGAAGCTGGTGTTACCACTATTCATTCTGGCATATTGTATAGAACAGTAATATTGATTTGTGTGCCATGATTATGAAAAAAGGCTGCCTTTTACTTTAGAACGTACTTGAAATTTTTGACAACAGAAGAAAAGACATTTCCTCACTCCTGCTGGGAAATGCTCCACTGAAACTTTAAAGCAAACTTAACATCTTCATGTCATGAACATTTTGATATATTTTGTATTTCCAATTACTGGGTGGTTTCACAACAATTTCCTAAGGCAAGCATATCACCATTTTTGAAGAATTTAGCATAACAACTTGTAAGGCACATGGAAACAGGGTAAGAACAAATCTCATTCAAGTGGCCATTTCATTCAGTTGTCTTCCCTGGCCTAACAATCCTGAATTATTCTGAATCTGCTAAAGTCTAATTTAGGTTTAGTGCAATAGTATATATAGTATCACTATACTGAGAAATCTATAGTACAGAGTAATAAAGAAATATAGAGTGCAATGTAACTCTTGCTTTTAATATAGAAACATGAGCACCATATAACTCATAGTTTATGCTTTTCCACGAGCACACTTTTGTTGGGGGGCAGTCTGAAGAGTCCTAGTTTTCACTTAGTGCTAATTTAAGAGAAGCTGAACATGTTTATGCCATTTTTAAATTAAGTTCTCCATTTCCATTTTAAAGCAATTAGCATGCTTTTGTGCTATTCTATTAGTTGCAAAATCAATCAAAGAAGCTTTCCATTATTTTCCTTTTACTTGAGTCAGAGACATTCTCCACAAGGAAACAAAGACAGGTTCAGGCTCTTTTGTTTTGCCTTTATTTCATGGGCTGTTCTTTGTTCACGGGAAACTTCTTTTGGCTTTTTTTTTTATTGAAAATGGACACGGTTTTGCTCTGAGGAGCAATGAATTCTGCTCCCTTACAGAAAGCCAGTCAATAATTGCTTTCTACAAAAAGAAAGAATAATACCTCCCGTCACTCTTTACAGACAATATTAAAAATAATAGCTATGTTTTCCATTGGTTATTTTTATTATGGTAAATTATCACATGTAGCCAGAAAATCTCATTTAATTTGTAGAAAGAATTGTTCAATATAGACATTTCACAGTATCCTTTAGCTGATGAATGTCAAAACCAGTACCTGAGTGGCTATGTTGGACTAAAATACAAGCAGTCACCTAAAACCACAGCCTTAGATCCTGACTGATGTTCCATCAGCACCTTGGATTTAACCTTACCACACTGCATTTTCCTAACAGTACATAAGCAAAAACAGGTCAGTTTTGGTCAATCCAAAGTCTTACCTAAGAATCTACAGTCTGGAGTTTCCTCTGTTTCTGGCCCTGTGTGGTTTAACCCGGTAGCTGCTGCTCTCAGAGGAAAGATAATCAGCAGAGTCCATTACAGTAGGAAGGTGGCACTGCTGTTTTCTTCTTAAACTTGATGATTGGCATGTATAGTAACAACTTATTGACTAGATTGCACACTATAATGAAACTTAATCCCCACTCACTTTCCATTGCCTAAAGTTATCCAAATATGTCTCCCAGCTTAGATAGACTCTGTTGCTTTACAGGAATATAACAGTGGCTGTTGTCTGAGTTTAAAAGATTGATGAGGTCTGTAAACAAAGACCATGTCAGACTTCTCCTCCTGGACTTCTCCTAATCTTTATACTAGAAAATCCCATGTATCCTGCCCATTGTTTCAAAAACAACAGATCTTGCAGATGTGCCTGAACAATTAACAGCACCAAGTCTTTGTAAGGAAGAGTGCAAAAAGTCTTTTCTGACCAAGACCATAAGATCAACCTTCTCTGGAATTTCAAGGCACCCTCTGTCACAAAGCCCACCCCTATGTGCAGAGTTAACAGTGGGAAACTCTCTGAATATTGTGGATACTTTCAAATGCAGTTCTGAAATAACTAATTCTTCTCCCCTACCAGGATCCCAGGAACTTTAGAGTAATTTCTAGATTTTTACCATGGCGACTGAACCTCTAAAAGCTATAAACCATTCAGCATCGTGACCAATGCAATCCCTTATGTCATTTAGACCACGGGGTTTGCCAATCCAAGGGACCGTGTATTCTTGAGCACCATCTAGCGGAGTTTTCATGGTTTACAGATGCACAGATTTAAAACTCGAATGTCACAGCTCTTTGCTACATTAAAAAGGATTTAAAACATGAACCTGTACTTTGGCTAAACTTTTCATTGCTATTAGAGAGCCTCGGGCTTGCTTTTTCTCCTGAGTGTGTAAGGGAGTAAAGAACTCTGAGCTATTACCATAGTTTGCTGGTCTGTTTCCAGGATACCTGTTAAACTAGGAGATTTTTTGCCTGTTATTTTGATTTTAGGAAAGTTTAAAATCGGTTTACAGGTTTCTTAAAGCACAAAAAGAAAAATAAAAAAATAAGAAACAGTACAACTGGGAAACTTTGTGCCTGGAAGTGGAATCTAAGAGAAGGAAAACTGTTTCCTGAGAAATCATCACTAGAAATCCATAAACTGAGTTTACAATAGGAATAAAAAACTTCTGAACACATACTAAACCCAGCATTTTGAACGGATCTAAAAATTAATTTATACGCATTTCCAGCTATGGTCCCATTTCCAGGTACTTTTTCACTGAATAGTACCAGTGAATACCTTAACTAAAGCCTTGTTTACAGAAAAAAATGAAATAGGATACTCCATCTGTTTACTTTATGGTTGTTCTTAGAGAGGTGTTTGTCTACACATTTCTTTTCATTGTATTTGAGGTATGATTCCTTCCAACGGAACAGCCTGGTTTTACCATCTCAAAATGGTTTAGACTTGAGGGAAAAAAATTATTGTGTGCAAAATAGTTGTAACTGGAGCGACAAGTAAGGGAAATAAAATTCCTTTCTATAGTTTTTTTTATAGGCAAATTTTGAGCAGGAATATATTAGTGGTTTATACTTGGGGGGAAGTTTAGCCTTTTCATAAATAAGGTAAATCTTGTCCCTCTATTTACTCTTAAGTATTTGTGGTGTCCAAGACAATAAGTTTGGAGTATGTTCTAATACGAAATCACCTAAAATATCCTTTTATTCTGAGAGAAATGCAGAAATAACACATTTCAAACTCAACTGCATAGTACATTTAATGTTTGCTATAGGATTTTCCTAAAATGATCTCTAAGAGAAACAGCAAATAAAACCTCCAATACCTCTTGCTTTTTGCCTTTATTTAGTCTTTCCTTTGGAAGAGAATAATATAGATAGAAGTTCATCAGAATTTGTCATCATGATAACATGCTTAGATGACGAATTATAACAAGATTAATATTTCAATTTTAGTATGCTTATAGTATATCCCGATACAGTAATTTACCTGTATTTATGAATTGAAGACCTTTCATGACCCTCAAGTATATATTTATTTCTTTGTTTTCCCAAGCAGAAAAAGGAAAATCATGATTTCTCTCTGAAATATCATATAAAACTCCCTTGTAGTGGAAACCATCTGTACAGAAAGGGGACACCATGAACTATATTTTGGATTAAAGGGCAAAAGTTAAAAGAAAAATTATTTTCTGATGCAAAGTTCTTCTTTATCGGAGAATTATTTCTGTAGAAGAACCTGAAAATATTGGGGAAAAAAAGAGGAGAGATGTCCTCTAGCAAGCAATAGGAAAATCATAACCAAAGTGTCAAAGCTCATAATTTCCCTGCATCTTTTCTGGGGAAATAGCACAAGCTCTTTGAACTTCTCCTGCATTAAGACTACAGGTGTTTGGAGGGGCAGATGTACTGGCCATAAATGTCAGAATTTTTATTATTTTTGCACATATCTGCATGATGATTACATGTACACAGAAACACCTTGCCCAATTGATGTACTTTATCACTGACTATTTATTACCAAGCACAAAGATATTTTTTGGTTTTACTCCTTTAGTATTTGGAGGTGTTTTGCTGATAAAGCAAACTAAACCTGAACTGTCAATGAGATTTTCCTGCCTTTGAACTTGGTAAAAATGGAAAGGACATGAGTTTTAGTTCAACACTCTTATCCTTATTAAAAATTGGTTGCATTGGCTGATTTTGGCTCTTTTGGGGGGTTATTAAATATCTGAGAATATATGTGTTCTGCTTAAGTGTTTCCAGTTTGCTGGAAAATTCAAAGCTTCCCATTATCCAACACAGCCTTTTGTTTTGGCATATCCCAGTTTCAAGAGATCAGATACAAAGCCCTGGAGGTGCCTGAGCAATTAGCAGCACCTCCAGAGCTCACCGTCCTGAGCAGTTAGTCTTAGCTAGTGCTCTCCCTCTACTGCTTCTGTTTTATCATCACAGGTCTTGTTAAGTTGTCTGCTACTCAACAGAGAGAGTCAGCCTATGTGGAAGACAGAATGGCCTAATTTTTGTCATGAAATGGGTACTAACGAGTGCCCCTTTAAACACTCAGGCAACGCATATAAAACTAAATTTGTTTTTTTTAAATTATGTTTAATCTATGAATCTTATATCATGGAAATCAAAAACATGCATAAGACTAAAATGTCACTTATAAAACTTCAGGAGGTTGTCAAGAATTGGTATATATTGAGCCTGAGAAGATGAAGAGACTGTGTGTTTGTTTATAATATCCTTGAAAAGATCACAGATTTTAAGCAGGGGGGAAAAGGTCTTTTCATTTGTCTGATATTGATTCAAACAAAGACAGTTATTAGTGGAAGAAACACTTGGCCATTTGTCTGGTATACGATCCATATGGAAGCTTTGTTCTTCCCTATAAATGGTTTTGATGTTTCAATACTATGACATCAGAGCAACAGTGATCTGAGTAATTTCTATTTTACAGCAATGGCATCTGTCATTATTCACATCTGCTTTGGAAAGGAGATTATTTCAATTAGTCATTTTAGTCATTTTAATCCACATAATAAATATTAAAAGTAATCATTAAAAAGCTTATTTAGTAGAGATTGATCCTTTATTAATATTCTCACTACTCAATCCATCCCTAATGCTAGATAAATTAATCATTCCTTCCTAGTTTTCATGTATCAGAATAATCTCCTTCAAGAGTTCCTGACTATACAGCTTCGGGGTAATTAGCTTTACTCGGATTCCTTTTTACTCTATTTCAACTTCTGCAAAGAAAAAGGACTGAAATTCAACATATTTCATTTGGAACGGTTGTTACTGATAATTTTTTATGCCGCTAATATTATAATTTCTTTGTGTGCCCAAATATGACATTATTTTGAAGCCTGGAGTACACTGATTAACTAACACAAAGAAATGGTGGCATCTTCAGGAAATACCTGATGTATGTATGCAGATTTTTATGGAAAAGGTGCTGGATTCCTGATTATTTCCTACAGAAAATATTAATTTGTATGAAAACAATATATTAAGCCCATGATATTTGTTATAAGAGAATTTTTTTCCAAGGCTATGTCCTAACAGTGAAATTATTTTAAAATGAAAGATTGTGGGGCTTTTTGAGGGGTTGTTTGTTTGTGTGTTCATTTGTTTAGAATGCAGACTGGTTAAAATTGAACTCTCCCATGTCAAATAGTTGGTTCCAACAACATCAGATTATCCCCACTACATAGCAGGTTTTAGGTGTTTCAAGCTCCCTGCCACAGAGGCAGAAGCCTAAATTCTGTGTTCTGTGTCTTGAACCAGAACTCTCAGCAGTTGCAATACAGTAACCTGGAAGTTTAAAAGTCCTTTGTCTTCTTAAAAAAAAAAAATAGAATAGCACAATCACAATTCCAGGAAACATAATTTCAGAGCAGAAATACTTTTTTCAATGATAGCTAAACAATGTTTCTTAGCCTGTGTTGCTTGTAGGATTTTTTTGTCACTCGGTTTTGATTTAGAATGAGTCCAGATTTTGACATCTCAATGTTTTTGAGGAATAGAATTTCCAAGTTCAGGCCAATTCTATTAGCAGTTCTAAAATTACTAACCTCAGCATGTTCAGAAAGTGGAAGAGTAGAACAGAGAAAAGTCGCTTCAGGAAAACCTAGGAAAAGCTGACATGAAACGCAGGGAAAAAAAATAGGCATGAAAAGGAGTTTTTGCTTCAGTGTATTTTCAGGAAAAAAAATCTCAGAGAGGGTCCAGAAAGTTAGAATAGTCTATGCAATATGGACAACCCCTGTGTGTAAGAGCATTAGTGTTCTCTGATGAATATGTCACATTATAGACTCTGACTACATAATATTTGCATCCTTCTGATCACCGATTCTCTTCTGAAAATGGAAAGTCTTGTAGCGTTGATGAATGGTATCTCAAGGACTATCCATTTTGAGTACCAATATGGCACTAGAAATATTAGTTTCTGACTCCTGCAACATAAGTATAAATACAGACCTACATGTTGACCCGTATCCATTAATGTGAATACTCCTTTCTCACCATAAGTAGTTCCACTGGCTTTAGTAAGACTCATGTCAGTGGCCTAATTCAACACATTAAAGCTTAGAAATCTAAAATATCTATAGACATGAAAAATTAACCAATAAAACACCTCTGTCTGCTGCTTCTTTTATAACATCTACAAATTCTGAGCTTATTAAACTTAAATGAGCTTACAGCTTTTAGCTGCACTGTTCATTGTTTTTTCTCTGTGTGCCTTTGTGTCACAGCAGGAGTGTAGCATGCCTTTGCAATATTAATATTTCTAAACATCTGGCATCTCCTATATGACTTCACAGATTATCTGTAGAGGAAGCCAAACTGGAAAAAAAAAAAAAAAAGAAAGAAACTGTAGTTTAAAACAAGTGTTCACAAATAAATCTCGATTAGCAGCATTCTCTGAAATGGAACAGTTTCAATAATGCACCTCTTTCTATTGTAGGTGTTTTAAAAAGGTGAATTAAATTAATTGAACAGACAAACCCCAGCAGTGTGAAATGATCCAGCAGAGAACATACAACCCTGTATAATCTTTATTTTCACTCTCACAAGATTACCATGTTTATAAATTTTCAGCCAACTTGAAGGAGAGATTTGCAAATTAAACGCACAGAGACACATATACACACATGCATTCAGCTCTGCCTTTGGAGATTTATACAGAAAAATATAGATAGATGACATTGAACATCACACTGTAACTGTGTCACCTTGTAGTTATTGTAAGTTATAAACGCATAAAACCAAAATGGACATAGTTCTCATCATTGACCAAAAGAAAAAAATCAGTCTGTGGAGAGGGAAACACGAGAAAGGCCTGTTTCAGAAACTATTTTGTAGTTAATATTTAAATTACATGTTTATTATAAGATTCAAAATGGACCTTTTTATTGTGCTGTGAATATTTGATTCCAGCACAGGAAACCTATGCACACTAAAAGTAATTATAAATGCCCCAAGTAAATGTTTATCTCCATCCTGTATTTTAATTAGTTTAGTGCTTTGTTTTTACTGCTTTTCATGAAAACTGTTCAATGGCACATTGATTGAAAACACTATTCAGTTCCCAGAGTCCATTGCTTTCAGGATGATTATATTTAGAAACCAACTTATGCCACCCTATTGGATTATGACTTATTTAATTTCCTAAGAAAGTATGCAATTTTTAAAATATTATGGAAATTAAGGGCTTTGGTATTAACACGTATAAACTTATTCATTTTCATGTTCACTGTAATCAAGGAAAAACTTGTAAGATAGAAGCACATCTTGACTTTTCCACACATAACAATAATTGTTCTTGATACTGTATGTTTATGGGTTTCAGTTTCAGTAATTTCTTTTGTTTTGTTCTATGTATTTTTATTTTTGCAATGAGTCTTTGCACTTGACCTGGTCTTCTTCAGGTAAAATAGGTAAACCTCAGCTGCATCTCTGCTGCCTCCATTCATCACCTCCTTATGTAGATGCAGACATGCAGTTGGAAAATTCATCTTTCCTTTCACAGGTAATTTCCAAATCATAAAAGGTCTAGAAGTTTGGTCTTAAATGACGGGACAATGTGAAATAGTACATCAGAAGTGGGCACGACCAGATAGATTAATCACAGCTGAGAAATCCTAGCCTGCCAGAGGATTTCCCCTATAGTCGGCTTTGGAAGTGTTTAAAAAACCACCAACTAGTAGAACTTGCTTTTTCAAGGAGAGAAGAGAAGCAGTATTACCTAATGAGTCCAGTAAAACTGCATTTTATCTCTGTCTCATATGCGCACAGGGAAAGTGAGGTGTAGGGATGATGCATTGATCAAATAATTTAAATTCCACATTTTTCATTAATATATTGAATTTTAAATTATTTAGCTCAAGTAGAGACATTATAAATTTATGACTTTTATCAATCAAGTAGAATTATGGACATATCCAGTGCAGTTAACCACGAGTTTTGCAGTTAAAGTACAGACTCAATAGATCCAATTTCAGACAGATGTGAGTGAGAAAAACAGCAATCCTTTCCAAATTACAGCATTTATTTTTCAGAGATGAAATTGAATTTGATGAGGTTTTACAAGTAAATTGGTAGCTAATTTAACATCGTAGTAATGATAAAATTTGTCTCCTTGCAGAAATTCAGTGGGGTTTTTTTGCTTGGTATTTTTTGTTTTTTGAACCAGATAGCAATATTAAAGAGGTTTTGGAGAGGAGAATAATATATATAGGTGTATACAGTTTGATATACATTTATCCCAAATATATGTATCAAACAAAGGAGAAGATAACCAGGAACTCACTGTTTCTTTGAACACAAAAGATAGGCGATTTAGTCCAAAAGTAGCAGAATTAAAACAGAACGTGATACTTTCTTGTATGAGGTGCAATTATCACTTGGAGCTCATTGCTACAGGACATTTTACGTGCTCTAAGCAGTAAAAGTCCTCACAAAGGATGAAAACAAATTAATGGAAGAATTTTCCATAAAATATCCACCAAATAACCACCTATCAAATAGGCCTATCAAGAACTATGCAAATATTATACCCAATATAAAGAGTCTCGGATTGCTAGAAGCTGGAAGTGAAGTTTCAGTCTGTGCTTGTCCTGTATTCACAATCTCCATAGTGACTTCTGCTAGAGCTGGAGAACTGGAATAAGATGAACACTTTGGTGTAGCCCAAGTTAACCAGTACAGTTTTCTTAACACAGATTTAATTATTTAAATGTTACTGAAATGGCAAGCTTCTTTTGAAGAGGGGATAAGGGAAAGACTTGATTAAGTAATCAGATAAAAAATGTTGTACTACCACACTGGCTTTTGATAGTCTTTATAATAAAATTTTCTCTTTAAATTAGGCTGGAGAGTAGCACTTTCGTCAGGCAATTCCACATTGAATGGTCTGTTACACGTGATGGCCATATTTCCTTACTTTAGTGAGGTTGAAATAGGTGCTTTCTTCTGTGTGATGTTCCTTTCTTCAGACTCTTTTTCTTTAGTCTTATTGAGTGTAATGAAAAGTGCACATTAACTTTCCCTAACGTAATCATTGGCAGTTCCTCTCAATTCTTTTCAGCCACAGAAATACAGAAAAAAATATTATTTTGTCCTTTTTACACCTATGGAGGAAATGGGGAAACTGACTACCTTTTGAAAGAGATGGCTCCATTCTACTGGTTTAATTCATAAATCCTTTCAGATGGAGATCACCAGGAAAAAGAAAAAAAGCAAGAAGAAAGAAAAAAGTGGAAGGGTATTCAGAAAGTAATTTTTTTAAGGGTGAGAAACACAACTTTTTTGAAATTCTAGGTTGTCAAAGTTAGAATAGTTACAACAGAGGCAGCAGAGTGGGGCTCTCCCCTAAGGCCTGCCTACATCCTGCCAACCTAACAGCTGTAAATCTGACAGTTTGCATCCTTTGCCACATTTTTGGGGATATTCTTGGGACTCTTTAATATCACATGGTTTTTAGTTGAGTGCATTATTTACCACGTGTACCTATGTTATTTAAAGACAAGTGAAAAAATTAAAAAACCGCTACCTATTCAAAACAGTTTTATTTAAGCAAAGTAGCACATGTTGAAAACTGGTTATTGGCAGCTGAGCATCTTAGGCCCAGGTATGGCATTGTTTGGAGCACAAAGCAAGGGGAGGAGTGGGTGTCAGGCATGCACAAGGTGTGAAGTGCAGCTGGAGACACAAGCAAGAGGTTTCCTGGGGGATCAGCAAGGTTGCATTCAGCTTCCTATTCAGCTAACACCAGAGGAGTGCCGGCAATCAGAGCAGCACTACCAGCAGCTTTTGCAGGCAGTTCTCACTTGACTGTGTAGATGTACCTGCTGTCCCAGAGGCTTTGCTCAGGGCTGCGTTTTACTGATAGAGCTGGGAACACAAAGGCGGCACCACAAGTCTCTTGTCCTGTCTGGAGTGTCTCAAAGGTGGAAGACTTCAACCCATACCCATGTCAGGATTTGGCTGTTCAGCCTGAGGTCTCAGGGCTCTCCTGTACCCCACACTGTGGTGGAGAGCAACAGCAGCATGACTTTCAGGGAGTCCAGACTACATCAGCAGGTGGGATAAACAGGAGATAACAAGCTCTCTATGGAAATCCCAAGGTGCAGAGCCCACAAGATATCGGGCATGGAAGGAGGAACAAGCACGTCTGCTGAAGCAGACATTGGGAGCCTTGCAATTGTGGAACCTGGACTGGCTCATGACCTGTGGGAGAGGATGGTGGTGCTTTCTTCTCCTATAAATATTCAGCTGAAAAACAGATGTAGGGCTACAAGTTTTGACAGGGGAAGCTTTTGGGTCGGCTGTGTTAGATCCACAGAGCAGATCAGGGTAACAAAGAGTGATGGGTGATAGCAGTCAAAGACTTCTTAATACACGGGAACAATGTGCCACCAAAATCTGCTTATCTCAGAGGCTTGTTTCTTGTCAGGACCCAGATGTGAGACATCACAGAGAGATTGTTCAGGTTCCAGTCTTCTTGGTTTTGAAGCTAGGACAAGTCTCAACATGAGAACATTTACATTTGTTTATGAAGTTTTCAGGAGAAAATAAATTCAGAAAGTTTTTTAGTAAGGCTAGTAAACTCCACACCAAGTTAAATCTTATGAAGAGAAGAATAATTCAACAACATGCTCTGACACCATTCTAGTGAATTTACAACCCTCTTCTTCCTGATAGTTGCTTGATGGACTCCATTTCAGCAGAGGGATACCACTGTAAAAATCTAACACCACAGAATTAACCTGAATGAATCAATGCACTTGAGTTTTGACTAATCAATATGTTTTGTTAGTTCAAATTAACACTAGTGAGATACATTTTCACTGAAGACACTCTGAATCACCTTTAATACTTCTAAAGAGAACTTGTTACACCTGTAACTTTGAAGAAAACATAAAATCATTAAAAATCAAGCCAGACTTACCAAGAGCATCCAGTAGCATTGTGAACTGCTCCTCTAGTCAAAATATTTTAAGTTACATTCAGAAATGGAATATATAAGGTCGCAGTTTAGCTTTGAACAAAATGTTCACACTTTTAAAGTAATATCTTTTAGCATCTGATCACAAAGTAGAAACTTAACAGTAAGTATCCATGCTGATTTCAAGTACTTGCAATAAAAGCATTCATAGAGATTGTCAGATAATTTGAAAATAAACACATAAGGAACTTAAATAGCTATATTTACTATTAATGACTTCAATAAAAGTTTACAATTCTGATTAATGAGCATTATTTCTAAATATACAGAAGATGTCTGAGGTAAAGCAAACATACAGATTCCTTTTCCTCTAAACAGAAAAAAACAAAATTGTTGTCTTCTTCCCGGAGTAATCCTTTTAGATGAGTCGACTATACGAGGTGGTCTTTTCAACGCTGCAGGTGCAGATTTTCACGATACAAACCAATAACTGAGAAATCATCAAAATAAGAGACATGGGGAAACGTGGTTGTGGAACACTTGGAATATTGTCAAACTTAGGGTTTGCAGGTGGGAAGCTTCTCTGAAGATTTTAATACCCAAACACTCACTGTTTATACTTGGAGACTTTCCTTTATAGAGAAGGGAGGCTAATCAGAAAGAGACAAAGTTTGTTACATAAAATGTGTTGTGAATGTACTATCTAAATTTAAAATAACCTGATTTAGATCAACCTACTTAATGAGGAGTACTGAGAGGTCACTAAAACTTTGATTTTCCAGTTACCTTATTTTATAGCTAGTGCTTCAGAAGCCATCAAAACTGTAACGAGTTAGATCAATCAGATTGTTTTTATTGGTCTACTGTGTACAATTCAATATAGGCAACAAGAGTATCCACTGAATCACACTTTGGAGGAATTTGCACTATACTGTGGCATAGCTTTAACCTTGACACTTACTAGAAAGATCATCAGTTTGATAATTAATTAAGATGTATTTTCATCTGAATACTACATCTGATTAAAATTTACTTTTCTTTAAGAACTTCAAACTATATGATGCTGATAATAGATTTCTCTGTAGGTCTTCAAATCTACTGCAGTACTTTTATTAAGAGAGTTTTGAAGGGCTCTAATAAACAGTTAAGTCACAAAAAAATAGTGGGATTTTTGGTATAATTAATTTTGTATTTTATTTTTGAAAAATAAATAGCAATATTTTTGAAGATATGTAAATAACATTAGATTCCCATGACTGATGAATTGTTGTCATGCACTATTAGAAAGGTTTCATTTGTTCTCAGAAAGTCTTTATGAGTAAAGTCTCCAAGTGACAGATATGTCAATAACTGAGACTAAAAACTACAGCATTTCAGAAACTCACAGTCAGAAAATTACTTAAGGTTTTCCACAGACCTGACACTTACTGCACACCATAAATGTCATTTTGATTGCTGTAGAAATCTTCAAACACCAGGTAATGTAGAGCAGAATAGACAAAGAGGCACACATGTAAACTGTGGATTTAAGACTTTTTGCTATTATAGAACCAAATTTGACAGCTTCAAAAATAATAGTTTTATCACCAAAATATAAGATTTGCTCTCAAAAAATATTTTTTCAACACAGAAGTTTTCCTGAATTCTAGTGGTTTAGTTTCCTATGCCTACATGTAAAACTTGTCCAAAACATACTGTAAGAATCAGTGCCATTAGTTCTAACTACACAGTAAATGTTAGAAAATATTGATAATGTGTATGTATATCTTTAAGTTATATTCTCACTTTGATGTCCTATTTGTCTCTGGAAAGGGTATACGAGGACCCGTGTATCTTACAGGAGGGAAAGGAAGGCCAGGTTGCCAGTTTGTGTTGGACTCCAGTCCATTATTTGACTATTATAAATGGGAATTTTGGTGATAAAGTGTAGCAGAGTAGTTGAGAGAAGATTCTCAGTCAGGCACAAGAAATGCGACACTGATTACGTGGATGATTATGTTTAGATTTATAGCTAATACAGAATCTAAATATTGCCAGTGCAGTAAATAATACAAGCATGTCTAAAGGGTTATAAGCAGGTTCAGCTGAAAATGTATAGGTTATTAGCCTTTGGCCTTGCAGGATGCACAATTACACAGCAAGAAAGCACCTATGGACCTACTTTAGGATTTTATCTCAGTGCTTTTCCTCACCTGTCTAAAAGTGAATATTCCCCAGGCTGGACATACCCTGCAGAAGTCCCTGCTGGGAGAGGGGGTGGGCTGAGACACTCAGAAGCTGCCTGAAACCTCGAGAGACCAGTTGGCCCCATTGGCCCAGCATCCAGCAGCACTTTATACCCAGCTGAAGGGCGATGGGTAACAAAATACTGAAAAAGGGAGGGGGTATTTTTAGTGCAGGATGTGAAACATTGAAAACACTTTGGAAATATTAAAAATCCAACTATCCTGGTGTGTGGTCCTCCTGCACATGAAATTAAGTTTTGTTACAGTAACCACTACCTCTAGGAACGCACTAATTTGGGGGCATCACTAAAATACTAGTATTGCACAAAAAGAGATTTATTCTACTAGGATTTTCTGCTGAATATATATCTTCAAGGAAATTCTGGAAGACTATGATCCCTGCATGAGTTATTTCCTATGGTAGCTTCAAATACTATGATGGCATAGGTCATCATGCAATCGCACTCCTAAGAGTAAAGGGATTTATGATAGCATAAATATCCCAGGAGCAATCTATGTTTATCAGAATCCTTTTTCAGTGAGGACCAAAGACTGAGGACCAGGTAAGATCAATTAAAGGCACTTAGTAGGTAAAAAGCTGGTGGAAAAGTTAGATTAGCTATGCTGGAGACTGCCTCCATGTTGCCTTAGAGCCTCTGAGGAGAACAGAGGTTAAAAACTGTGAACTGCAAACTCGCTTAACAGGAACAGCCCTAAAGGCAAAGAGAAAAAGTAATATGTGGTCTTATACTATGCTAACGTTCTCTCCAAGGGTGAGGAGCATTTTGACAGATGTGATCAAGTGAGACACTGGATTTGCTAAAGCCAGGCAGTATTTCTATGAGACAATCCTACATCAGATTTCCCCCAAAGACTCAGGTAGCAGTATGAGTCATGGTGAATTTTAATGTGCCAGAGAAGGGGCTAATTAAGTAATCACCTTGGGCATCTTCAATTACATTTGTAAAAAATGCCCAGTGGAGAGTTGCGGCTGTGAGAGCTTTAATTTGTAGAGAGTTCAGAAACGCTCCCCACTTCCACACAGTAGATGTCAGACACAAGTATTTCCATAGTTGGATTTGATCCCTGGCTATCATTTTATTAAAGTAGCACCTAAGGATCCAAGTAAAGCTGCTTTTTCTGATTCACTATGGATTGTCCCAAGGGTTTAGAATGCCCTTTCATTAATGAATATAGCTGTGTCATCTGATAAGACAATAGAGTTAAGTAACAAAGGAAAAAATTTGCTTCTTGTTGAAGAAAGAGGAAAGAAAAAAAGGAAAAAANTTTTCTGCTGGCTTTTTTGACTCTCTTGCCATAGAAGCCTGCCTCACTTTTTGGGTGTTTTTTTTTTTTTTTTTTTTTTTTTTTTTTTTTTTTTTTTTTTTTTTGGTTGTTTTTATTTTAAGAGACAATCTTGCAGGAAGCCTTCATCACCTTTCCAGTAAATACAATAGGTGGAAGCAGCCGAAATTTCAGTTCTAAAAACTGATTATTAAAAATGACTCGAAAATCCCTGTTAAGCTGGAGAAAATATTACTGTTTGTAGGCATGATGATTTGAGGCATCTCTAGCAGTTTACTTTCTGGCTGATTTGTTAGACAACAAGAGTGTTTCTTGCTTTCACTTGGCTTCACATATCTGTCCATCTAAGGAAGATAAAAGGTTAAATCAGATCTTGGCAAAATAGCTTAAGATAGTTTCTTTTTTAGAAAGATGGCTGGAACTTTAACAGGGGAAAGTCTACAGGAGTATTCCAAAGTGAGAAAGTCTGAAAAGAGGTCTGAGGAGAGCCTAAAAGTAACAACTGGGATCCCCTGGGAAAAGCTTTAATAGATGTTGAGAGAGATTAGTTGTTTAACATAAATAGCTAAGTTTTCAGTGGAATGAATTACATATAGTTATAATACTGTGTTGTTAGTATGTTGCTTGCCTAGCTTTACCAGCTCAGCATGAGTTGCTGGTTTAGATGAAGCCTTGGGCCCATAGCTCTGAACTTACACCTAGAGATGGTTTTCTGTGGCATGAAGTTAATTTTCTGAGTAATTTTCCTAGCTGGTACAATGCACTGTTTTATCTTTAGTACAAGAACATTGATAATACACTGATGTTTTGATTGTTGCTAGGTAATGTTTATCCTAAGTCTAGGGCTGTTTTAGTCTCCTGCACTCTGCCAGAGAGCAGGGGCATCAGAAACACAAACCAGAAGAGAGAGGCTACAGGGGACTACAGCAGTTGCAGAAGCTGCAGCGCCTCGAGATAAGAACAATGAACAGCCTACCTGCACAGACACAGGGAAAGAACCCAATAAGGTGGAAGGAAACTCCAGACCAAAAATCACTATTGTACCAAGAGGCACGTGCAAGGCACATGAGGGTTGGGCGCATAAGTCATAAGGGTGTAATTGCCCAGGGGCTTCTTTGTTCTAGGTTCCTTCTCTACATGAAGAAATTATTTACTTTTTTATCTTTTTCCTCACTAACGACAAAGAATCCAAAGGTATTAAATGTTACCAATTCACCTTCTGACATCTCAAAGTTATTATATGGTTGATTTTTGTGTTATGTTTGTTGGTTTTTTTTAATTGAAGTAGTAAACTGACTTGCCTTAGTAATAATAAGAAAAAGAGGACACATGGAAGCAGTTGATAACGAGGAACTCAGAATGCTGACTGCATGTTCAAGAGAGAATTATAGACTATATCTGTAATGTTCTTTGCAAAGTAAACTCAGATATTGATTCCCCACTGAAAGATTTCCATTACAAGTGGAATTTCCCCAATAGCACAGTTCAAATCTTACTAAATTTACTCCAAAATTGACATGATTAGGCATCGCAAGCACAGATGATAACTTCGATATCACCATTGCTAGCAAAGACATCTGAGATAGAGCTTAAAATATTGAAAAATGTTAGAAACTTTTTGACTCAAGAAAGCATAAACTAAAAGCTATCCAGAAGTACAGCAGAAAGAAAGAAAGTCACCTATTGTGATCCACACAGAATAAGAAAGGTAAAAATTGGTATCTGGTTGTTCAGTCCTTTAATGAGTTCTCTAAACAAGGGATGAACTATAAAGTAAAACAACTGTTGTTGAAGTTCAAGACAGATAAGACAAAGGTCAAATGTAAAGAACTGCAGAGGACCCTTCTGACTGGGTGCTAAATAGCTGAAGAAATTCAATGTAGGTACATTTTAAATTATTATAAAACAACCTGAACTCTATACATAAAATAAAGAGATGTCATCACTTAGAAATCTGATTTCAGAGTAGTAATTGACAAGACTATTAAAGCGTCAGTTCCGTGCTCAACAGTGATCAGAAAATTAATCAGATATTAAGAAAAAAAATACTAAAATTTGCAACAAAATGAAACACGGCCAGGTTACCAAACCATAACTCACCTCCACTTTAACCCTTATGTGTGAGTCTAGCCCCAAGCAGAGAGAGGCAGAATGGAAGGTTCTGTAAGAAAAACAGCACAGACTCGGTCTCTTCAGATACAGCAAGCGATAACTAAGGGTATATGACGAGACAGGCAAAGTCATGAACAGCAACCACCATCACTACCTCTTCCAGCAAGGGGGCTGGGGATTATCAAATTAATCGAAGGCAGACCTTATCATAAAGTAAATAATAATAAGTTAAGCTAGTTCCTGAACAGAGGAAAACCATTTTTTCCAAACCTTATTAAAGGAAATTGTCAGCTTTTATTGTAGCAAGCAATGCCATGAAAAACTTCTAAAGAGACACTAGTTTCATGTTTGGACTTTTCAGAGTCTGAAAGGCACATAAGAGTGGCATGCAAGTTCAACGTTGAGGTAACACATACAAGTTTTCTTGAAAAATAAATTTCATTTGCATAATAATTGGTAAGATTCATGACAACAGAGATAACCTTGAAACTCTACAGTGCCTTTGGAAGGTAATTTATCTCACCAAGGCCTGAACACTTACCTAAAGATGGGAAGACCAAACTATTCTTCAGAGTTGATTATGGAAGAAAGTTTAGAAGATAAGCCTCAGTTCTGATCTGCTCGTGGTAGGCATGATAAATTCTGGCCTTAATCAAAAGCCTAAGGAAAATAAAGTATAAAGCAGAGCTGTATAGAGAGGCTCATGATGTGATATTTTGAAAAATATTTATTTCATTAATGTGTGTTTCCTGTATGATAAATTACTGTGCCTATATACACGGCAATCTTTACTTTGTACAGCAACACAAAGTTCACCAGACATTTGGGCTAAAAAATGTGCTTCCATTAATGGAAAATGTACTTTGTAACAACATTGCAAATTCAGTCCACACCTACCATGACACTCATAGACAGCAGTAGAAAAAAAGCAGCAGACAGTGATAAGTCACTGCTGTTGAGGTCCATATCCTTCTGCCAATAAGCTTAACTTCCCAAAAGGCATGAAGAACAATATTAAACAAGAAATAGAAACAGGCCCTGGACTAATTGTATTGTTCTCTGTACAAGCATATGAGCAAATATGACAAGAATGTAAACAGAAGTTTATTTGACAGCTCATAGCAGTTGAAGAACATTGGGTATTCTATTAAAATTGATCCCATTACATTAAAAAACATAATGAACCATCTGCAATCTGGGTGTTACAAGCAGAACCACACGAAGACCTGATGTTTGCTAAGACAAACAGGTACTATTGTTTACTTCTTAACTCTCTGTTTTAAGATCTATTAGCTAGTAGGTGTTGTCATTAAAAAATACTAAACTTATTTCAAAAAAAACCCAAAACACACACAAACAAAAAAACTCCACAGGAAAAAATCCTGCACAGCTACAGAAAACAAGATGCTTATCTATCCTTCAACGTTTGGCAATACATACATGTTGGCAATAGATTTATTGCATGATGAATATTCCGTTTCAACTTTTTAAAATAATAATGAACTAGTAGTTCAGTCTCTACTAATATTTAAATTGTATTAAAGTCCACAAGTGTGGCATAACAATTCTAAAATTCAGACCAAGTGAATAGGAGAATTCACATTCAGCGAGTGTAAGAAAAAGATAAAAAAATTTTAGAAGTGTTGTGTCTGACACAGGTCTCTCTGACAGGTCTAGGCATATAGCATGTAAAATCTAAAAGCTGCTGGAGTATAGCTAAATGCTGTTATCCAAGCTGTCATAACTGTATTGCAGTTTAAAGATATTTCTTGACAAGAAAATTGAAAAAGCTGTCTGGCTAGTAAATCAAAACCTTCCTTCTCTTTCAGTGGCCAATGAACAGATGCAGTTTAGGTCACAGATGGCGTTTTTCACCTTTTGGTCTCCACGCGCATTTTCAGCACAAGTACTTGCTTTCTTTAACACTAGGAGTGAAAAGTACCACTATCCACAAACCACTGTTATTTCAGAAGGCAAAAAGCTGTTGAGCAGATAAGGTTCAGAAGTGTAGAGTGTTTTTTAATGATCTCTTAATTTAAGATTGTAATGCATTTTACTGTGGAATATGTTATTATACAATTATACTCCCTTGGGGAAACTTTAGAGAAGAGAAATACTATCAGAAACAAAAGGTATATTAAGATAAACTTAAAAAAAAAAAAAATAGCCAAAATATGCAAGCATTTGTTGGTTTGAAAGTCTAAGTTAATGCTTCCAAGAGGGTTCAACATTTCACTTATAGTAGCCACTTATTTCTCTCATTTCCTTTACAGCCCACAAAACTGTCTAGCTTGTCTCCTGTGCTCCCTGCAAGGGGCCTCTGCTTAGCACAGGTGTCTGTCAGAAGTGTCAGCAGCAGCTATTCTGGCCAGCTTCCCCTCCTGGACAGGTGCCTTGATGGGCCTTTCCAGGGTCCCTTCAATCAGGGCAGCAAAGAACCAGCATCAAACTCCAAAGGCAGTCTCCGATATCCTGAATGTGTGTTTTCAAAGATTTAAAGTTCTGGACTTAGTATCAAGAAGCGTTCATCACTGTGGCACTGGTTTCATAAAAGTGTGTCTCCAGAATGCTTAACTTAAAGGGATTTGCCACTTTTTCGGGTTTTTTTTAACTTTTCCAAATCAATGCTCATTCATGAAATTGAACAAATTCATCTTCATTCTTATTGCAAAAAGTAACTTGTAGAGAATATGCTATTTAAACCAAATGATGTTTTGGGCAAATTTTGTATAATATGTCCATGAGAAAATGTATAAAGGAACGCTGAGAAAATCAGAATTTGATAGCTATACATGAGACCAGTGGGACTGTAACAGTCTGTGGAAGCAAATGCTTAATATTTCCAATAGTGATCTCAGAGTCAGGGGAGCTCAACAAGTTTACGAAAAGATTCTTCGTTAACAGCTGACTGACTTCAGTGACTTGACAAGTATTTTCTGAACTTGTACTTCTTTAAGAGAGAAAAGATTGCTAGACAAAATGCCAATTTAAATTTAAACAAATCTAGAACAAGTTTCATTAACTAAGCATCTCATTCTATGCAAGGAATTAATTAAAACTATTTTCATTAAAAGTAATTTCAGTAAGGCAACAGATCTTGTGAAGCAAGAGGAAGATAAAAATCACTGATGAGCTATCAGGTGCAGCTTACTCCCAATTCAAAATTATAAAGGGATGAAATAAGAAGAGAAAACCTAAGTACTCATTTTACCAGACTGAAAGACATACACTTTGAAAACACTATTGGGTCTAAGTCTTCTTTTTGTAGTAGCTTATGCACATTCATTTTTCAACCAAACTTGTACATTTTAGTCTGTATTAGTATTCTGTGAATTTCCATGAAAAATGGGAGTGTTCTTCTGAATGTAGAGAAAAATTCTTCTTTGAATGTTTTGTTCATCACAGTTCAAATAGCCAATACCTGGACTGTAAGTAGTTCGAGTACAAAGAGTGAATACCCTGTGAGAGAAGTGGGAGACTTTTTGATTATTCTGGAAGATAAAAGGATGAACTGTGTCAAGAACTCTTTTCTTAGTTTTACCACCAACATCCTGCACGAATTCTTGACCAAATGCTCCAGAATTTTATAGTCAAATCTTTAATTACTACAGACTGGACCCCTGGAAACATTTAATTACCAAAGTCATGTATGCAGACAGATTGCTTCATTCTGGTCCTTGCAGAATCAGAAACAAGTAATTTACTTCCAGATCTTCAAAGAACTTTTGACACCTGATTTCCATTAAAATCAATTAATAACACCAAGACTAAAATAAGTAGTTGCTTACTGGTGACTTTGAGATGAATCCTTAATCACATACTCAAATATTTTAAAAACTTAATAAATTAAGGCATTAGAATCGTTAAAAGAAATACTAAAAAACAGTTAATTTTCTAGTGCCCTAGAAAATGGAAAAGAAAATTATATATGCAGTACTATGATAAATAGGGATTATTTCAGGGTCAATACGTAAATAAAATTTATGTTTTGTGGGTTCCATTAATTATTTTTCATTGGTCTTTTCTGAATGACCTGTTAATTGGCCTTAGAAACAAATGTTTCAATAAATCTGAAGGTTCATATTCAAAATACTATACAGTTATACATTTCTATCATGTGGAATCAAGTGGTCTCTAAGCAACAGCTTGATAAGAAAATGGGGGTGTATGAAGGGGCTTAAATGAACATGAACATAAATACCTAAAGAATGCTCAATTTATGACACCCATATATAGGTCAAATTAGGAGAAGTGCTTGTCCATTAGTAAAGTTCCTGTGGAAAAAATGTCCTACAAAAGTAATTTATTACCAAAAGCTGTGTTAGCACTTCTGAAGAATTCCAAGGATCTAAACTAAAGAACATAGTCACAACAACGTCACAAAAGGAACCCCTCAAAGAAAACAAAATCAACAAAAGAGTTAAAGTCTAGTTATCTTAGCTTTCATGGAAGCTGGGGAATTTTCAGAGGACTATCTCTGACTCCGTTCAACAGGCATGGAGTGTCTATTTCACTCAATCAAATGCTCAGAAATCCATTCAAGGAGCAAGCAAAGCACACAGACTACAAACAGGCCTATAGGTATAAGGAAGAGCTTTCTTTTGGAGAGAATATAGTAAGAAGGGTGTAACTAGCACCCTTTTTTACAAAATGCAGTAACAAGTGAAGTATCAGGATGATAAGGAGGGCATTTGATTTATATGGCTGACTTGGAAACACAGGGCAAAGAAACTTCTAGAATCAGCTAGGTCACACCTTTCTCAGCTGCAGTCACAGAACTTGTCTCTGCCCTTTAGTTTAGCAAAAACACCACAAATTTTAAAAGAACGTGAAGAAGCCTTCACAATGAAGAAATCATTTTGTTTTATGATTGACCCTTTTCAGACAATCATTTGAGATGCAAAAAATTGTAAAGGTGCAAAAGGAGCATAGAGATTTCAAAGTTCTTAAGTTTTCTGAAGCTAAGGATTATGGCAGAGTCTAGAGACATACACACACACACACACACACACAGACACACACACACATGCACTTTCTTCAGTTCAGAACTTCCCCGATGAGAAATTCAACAAAAGAACTCAGTTTTATAAGAGCTACAGTGCAGAAAGAATATTGACCTTAAAATGCCTTGGACAAGAGTCATCAGAAGGAAAATAAATCTAACACAGAGTTTTTAGGCTGCCAGTAATAAATAGTTTTTTCTCCGGCAATGTAGATATACCTGAGCTGTCAGGCCCCTAGAAAAATACCACCTCAATCTCTGTCAAGCTCTGTTATTTCAAATGATTGCTGAGTTTAGTTGGTTGAAGTTTCAGTTAAGTTAATTTCCTCTACAGGAAAGTACAGGAGGCTCTTGTTAGTAACAACCTAGTTACTCCCCGACAAATGAAAGTACATTATTTACCAATGATACTCATAAATACACAAAAGATACATTTTATTTTGAGAAAAGGAGAAACATCTCTTTGTCTCTAGTTTGAATCTTGCGATTTCTCTGAGTATGTATGATTTTTTAATAGCAAAATGCAATCTTTTCTCTGCTAAAATATCAACCATCTAATGAAACGTTTAAATATATTACTTACAGATGGCTACTATGGGGTTTCCTTTCCACTGTAACACCTTCCAATGCAGCACTTTATTTTTCTAATATACTCTAGAAATTCACAAAACTGAATCATTTAAGCATGGGTTATAATATGAAGTGTCCGTGTTGCTTCATCATGAGTAAACCAATAGAGGTTCCCATGGAGTATAATTTTTCTGTGAGAGACTTCAGTAAGGGTTAAGAATTAACTACACGCAGTATATTTTGTAGAATCTTGCATAAGAAAATACACCCAAAAAATTCAGCTAGAAATTGTATCCTAGTTCCCCAGTTTCCAGAGCTCTTTCCTGCAATTCAATCTTCAACCACAGACAACCAAGTCAGATTTTACAGGCTTGTCTTGAACCATGCTATTTCTCCCATAGTTTGCATTTCTCAAGCAGTGGAAAACCTCATATGTTTTACAAGGGTAACTGTTTAAATTAAAATGGGAACTGTTTCTAAATCTGTTCATTTCAATACCTGTTATTCTTAGAGTATTTTAGCTGACCTTAATCTTTTACCCCACTTTAAGTAGATGTAGCAGGATACCATAAATCATACAACAGCATAAAACTCTAGCAATTTGCTGTAAGTTAGAACTACGATTTTCTTCATACTTCTTAGTAGGAAAAATTTTTACAATTGATTTCATGATAATTGAGTTTAAAAAGCAAATGAAATTTAATGGAATTTAAAATGCTGCACTTACTGGAATACTTTATTCGTCACAAGGTCTAGGGGTTTAGAATTGACTAATAGACAGTGATGATGATAAATCAATGTAGCAGAGTTAATTTCTTAGAGTTGAATTGGATTTAGTCACTCAACCCTCAGAATAATGGAATTGCATGGCCAAATTCCCCTGCTTCTCAGAGAATTTAGGGATAAGGGACCTCAGCTAAGTTTGGTTTGTTTGTTTTTTTTTTTTTTGAGCGAGAGACTTTCTAATGGTATTGAAAAAATAAACCTATGTAAGTCATAGCAGTTTAATTCATCATCTTCTTTTTCCCTAGAAATTTCAATTAAAATCACATTTCATAATGTTTCATGCACAGAATTAATTTCCTTTGTTGGAAGTAAAATCTAAAAGAATATGTGACTAGTTAGTGTATGAACTTCAGCATACATCTAGAGAGAAGTTGTAAACAATAAACTAGCTACTTCCCTAAAAAAAATTCCCACGAATTCCCAAGGTAAAAGTAGTTCAAACACTTCAAAAACCAAGAAAAACTTTTTTTTTTGCCTCTAGTAATAATATTTTCATTTTGGTCTTGTGTGTAGTTTGCATTAGTGAATAAAAAAATATTATTATGTATCTTGCCTCACTACCAGTAGAAACTAAATTAAAATTGAGCCTTAACATTTCATTATGATGTTTCTTAAATTCCCTGTGTGTAAAAATGTATATGCCTATCTGTTTTACATTCCAAGTTTACATTTTTCTGTCTAATTAGAACAATAAATCCGAGCAGTCAGTTGCACTGTCAGAGCTACTTGTGTTATGCTTTGCCTATTTCTATTGGTTAAAGACTTTCCTAGCAGAATTCTGGCCAAGACAAAATAATCCCTTCCTCCACACCCCTTCAGCACTAACCCAAATCTACACAACCTTTGGCTAGCCAGAACAGCAGATGAGCATGTGGAAAGTTTGGCCAAGTATGATTGAGTAGTACTCTTTTGGGGGGTTACTTATTTAAAAAGTGAAAAGTGTGTATAATATTCCCCTTCTATGGACAGCTACGAGAGCCATCGTAGATGAGATGTGAACATCTGCTTTACCTGAAGAAGAAATCCACATGTGTGTTTTGATCATTTAAGGTCTCTACTCAAACCTCCACTGCGTGAAATGCATTTTATGCAGCCACCTGTACCCATCATTTCTGTGTTACAAGGACTATAATGTCTCAGGTCTTCAAGTCACACATATATTAAATTACATGGGAGGTTTGTATTATACTTTTGGTTAGTAGACACAAACTTAACTACAATGGATTTGCTAGTGATGGTATAGTTATGCCTTTTTGTAAGCATGCCGACAAACTTCATATTAAAACTTTTCAGGATTACACTTTTTAATGTACTTTATAAATTAATAGAGCCAGAAACATTTCTACATTATAATGGGAAATGAATCCCTGCCATAATCCCAAAAATTAATTTCACTGGTCAGCGTCTCCTTCTCTTATCCTAATTTAAAGTACTCTAATAAAAAAATGTAAATAAGCACATATACCAAACACCCTTCAGCCTCAGATGCTACCAGGCAAAATTCTATGTCATTTGTATTTCTATTTCTTCACCCCTAGGCTTTATACTGGAAACTGCATTCCTTCACATTTGACAGGCAGATTATAAAGACTACTGTCTTTCTCCAGCAGTTTTTAAATGCCTCCAGTTACGATTTAATCACCTTTATTCCTCCTCTTTGGGTTCATAGCCTAGAACAGCCTTGGTAATCAATGCTTTAGAATAAGCCATCCACTTCCATTATGAGAAATTCTTATAACTGCACCAGAGTTAGCATACTCTGGGGCACTAGTTTGCAAGAAAATGCTGCAACAGATACAATAAATTAATATACCTTCATATCCCATTAAGAAACCTAAAGCTCAAATATCATATTTCACCCATTTGTGTTCAGGAAATGAGAAGCATCAGTGCATCGCATCCACGTCTAATTGTGCACAGCATCCATTATAATTCCCCCACAGACAAATCTTAATAAAACACACACCATCATTCAAGAGTTTCCATGTCACCTGTCCGTGATGTTTCTAGAGTTCAGCTAGCCTTGCCACATTTCATTCCTGCTGCCAAGAATATTTCATTCCAGCTCAATAGTTATTTTGAGGGGGGGAATAATAGTTTACAAATAATCCCTTACTAAAAACACCTAATGCGGTTGGAGTTCTTTTCTTCTAGGTGGTATAGAAAAAATTTCTTTTGAAAATAGAGTAGATTACACATAATAGGTTTTTTCTGCCTTTTGTGTCCATCAGCCAAAGAGGGATTGCAGCTTGTTGAAGTAGGCTGGTTAATGTTCTCCTGTCATTAAAAGAAGCATAACAGTATGATTGTACATTTGGAAAAAAACCACAGGCATGTCTGCTATCATTATCAAAGTGGAAGCTCTGTAACTGCTAGATTCCATCATTACTACAGCTACTAACACTGAAAATTTGTTTATGTTGCGTATGTGGATGAATTCATCCAACATCAAGTTTCAATAATTCATGATGCAGTACCTGCTACTAATACAGAACCACTTCAACTGCTCAAAAAAGCCTTTCAGATTCTAGGAATGTTGTGAAGCATTTTGAAAATTTTATTCCTTGGCAAGAATAAATTTTCACCTCAGTCAGGACTGACAGCTGTAATTCTTTTTCCTCAAAGGCAGAAGCAGTGGCATAGTCTCCCTGAAGCAAGTATGAAGTGAAATGGACATTAGCACATTTTGTAAGAAACTTTGCATGGGAAACCATGATTTTGCCTTTTTGTCTGTACTGGTTCCAGCCAAGACAGGGTTAATTTTTTGCAGTAGCTGGGATCAGGACCCTAATGTTATTCAATACCACCTCATATCATTGCCAACAGTAGCAGAAAAGGAATCTCTCCCTTCTAAGAGTTCCTTCTGGTCAAAGACTGGGGCAGAGTGGGGGGAGCCACCCAATATTGTTCTTTGTCCTTGGATCCCAGAATGTGCTGAGCATTTTTGCATGTGAATCACTCTCTCGTACACTTTTGTTATTAATATTGCTGTTGTTACTGCTTGTTTTCTTATCTCCTTGCTGTTTCCAGCAAATTGGTCTTATCTCAACTTGTGTTCTTCACAGTTTTTTCCTCCAATTCTCTCCTCCATCCCACCACAGCAGGAAGGGGAATCGGAAGAGGGAGAAAGAGAACAATATGCAATGTGGGAGAGTGTTTGTGGTAGCACTGAACTGGGGAATACCATTAAACCACAGCTGTGAGAGAGGATCAAATCCTGTAGGAGTCGGTCATGCTTGGTGCCCTCGGCAGCAAAGGTGATAACAAGCAGTAGTCTAAATGATCTGAAAGCTCAAGATAATCATCAGCTGTGTCAAAGTTTGTCAGGTCTGACACTTCTCTTATCAAGCGTGAAGCATACAAGCACGTTTGTCCTGGAATACACAGATGAGTTTATTCATACTGATGAACTCATAAAGGTACAAGCTGTATGCATCAGCAATAATAAATGGGCCAGCATAATAAAATTTTTAGTACTGCCAGGGCAACATAATGATGATGCAATATGCAAATACATTATAATTATACTAAATTATGCTGCCTTACATTTTTGTTGCTCTTCACAGAAAACATTAAAGAGAAATAAAATGTACAAGGGTATATATTTTTCATTGAATAACTTTAAAATTTCTATTCTTCAGTGTATAATCATGCTATATATAGCAAGACCAAATATCATGGAATACTAATATGACCTTCACATATTTACTAGGTTTTAGTGCTTTTCTATATTTAAACTCAATTTCAGTTGTGATAAGACACACATTCTTCCGCTCATCCTCCCCTACTGTAGTTTCACAGTAGGACTTATAGTAACTGATATATTCAACATAAAAAAAATTAGCAATATCTGATATTTGACTTCTTTTGCTTGATCTCAGATTTGTTAAATGTTTATTTAATCTACTGAATATACTACTATTCAACCTTGTGTTTTTTTCTTTAAAAAAAAAACTCTAAACCTTGCCACTTTTCCTTAAAAAATTAGGTAAGATGAACTGTTCGTTTATTTTTCTACATTTACAGAAAAGTCCAGATTCTGCAGTATATATACACAAAGACAATCAGTACAATTCACAACTGAAGTCCTGTTAAATAGCAATTATTTTAGTCCAAATGTATCATCAAAACTAATTTTGGCAGCTGCCACTAAATATGCATTTTTGTTAAATAATATTTTTGAGAACAGTAGCTTACAAACTCAGATGAAGATTGAGGTGATTTCTAAACACAACTTTTCCAGATTGTGAAGAAAGAATGACTACAGCCAGAGGAAAAAAACCATCATTTGAACAATGCTCAATAAGAGCAATTGCATTGTACTGAAGACAAACCTTATTAAAAGCCCCAGTTCAGCCACTACCCCTGCCTCTGTTAAGATGTGTGCCTCAGTTTTTCTCCTCAGTGTTCATTTAAGGATTAGATACAGTTTTCAGAGGACTTTTTTTCATTTCTTCATGTTTAAAAATATCAAATTTGTTTTGGTTTCCTACATGCTTATGTGGGTTCTTCACAGACCATAGTTTAATTATACACTACATAGACATTAAAGATCAAAAACATGATTTGGAACATCCTGGGGGCACAGTTATAACACAAATAATGTACCTGACGCTGTTCAAAGTTTCTGTCACCTTTTTATAACAATGAACACTGGAAATGTTTATAATTATCACATGGTCGTTCAGCAACACATTTTCTTAACAAGGGAGAAGAAAATGCACCTACCTTTTTTGTTTGTTTTTTCTCGCCTTTTTTTTATTTTAATGGTTTAGGTCTTAGATTGACAGGTACTAGTAAACAACACAACTTTAAGCCGGCAGTTTGTTGTTCACCACTTCAGGTGACTTTTCTGAAGTTTTGAGTGCTGGAATTTTTTTTACCATTTCATCAGTCAACACAGCAATCCAGATAAATTACTCAAATACCAAATACACAAACAAATTTAGTTATCAGCTGCCCACTTTCAGAACTGAAGCTTTTAGTAACCATATCTCACATGAAATCTTCAACAGTCAAGAATATTGTAAATTATTTTCCCTTTCATTCAGAAGTACAATTTCAGTTCTCTTTCAAATACAAGGGCCAAAAAAATTGTCACTGCTCGTTTGCTTTGGCTTTTTCCTTTAGACATATGAGGCTTTTGCTAGTCATGGAAACTGTGCCATAATACTTCAGAGAAAATTGAATTTAATGTTATGTAGTTCAAGAATTTCAGTCCAATAATGTTATTTCATAGTTTTAAAACTATACACACCTCAACACTAAAACTGTCAACAACTTTGCTACACAGATTACAACTATGGATACATTGTCAGATAACACTTATTTTACTGTGTTTTCAAAAAAAAGTATTTTGAGATCATAATGTCTGTCTTTCCATCTTCAGCTCAGAATTTTGTCTTATTCAATTTTTATCCCATCTCACTAATTCAAAGGCAGAATTCTCAAAGGCAGTATTCTCAAAAACAATTACATTCCTACAAATTTTTATGAAAATTCTATGAATGGGAAGGAAGATGGTCAAATTAGTGCTTTTACATGGAAAAAGACTGACAGAACTCTGATATTACACACAACTGTTTGGCATCAGCTGCCTGGTCAAGTAGTGTGAACCCAGTTGCTGGTCATTTAACATGTACATAGATCAATATTAACTCTCTTATTATACCTCTTGTCACAAATATTAACATTACAGGAGTGAGGATGGAAAGTATTCAGATTTATAAAAAGAGGCCATCATCAGTTGTAGTGTTTTTTAAACAAACTTGTTCAGTGCATACTCCTATACTTTAAAAAAAAAAAAAAAAACTTAATATTTAACTTTCTCTGTCAGAACTGTAGATTTAATATAGTATAAAAAAAGGTCATTTGCTGATACCTTGATATTTTTATGTTGCCGCCAACTGAGAGTTTGCTGATAAAGCTGAAAGTGTCAGTTACTCTGTAATGACATGAAGTAATAAATGCAGTACATTATGTTGGACGTAGAAGGTTATTGATAATTACTTGCCATCATGTTGTGTAAGTTTCCAAATCAGTGATTTTGAATAGATACATAAGTGATCCAGCATTCATATTCAGGTACCATGAAATCCCTGTAGCTCTCAAAATTTGAAGACCTCCAGATTTTTAATAATATTCTCATTTATTTTGCTTGGTAGTTGTTTTGTAGTAGTTAGGGGAAATATATAAGTTCCAGTCTTTCTAAAAATACTAGGATACACCTGCTTCCTGAGCACCTTTGAATTTCCTATTTCATCAAACTGGTTGCTGCAAGTGTCAGTCAATAATAAACTCTCTCCATTATTTGATAGTAATAAAAGTAATTGATTCCACTGGGGAACATTGATGTGCAAAGAAGGGTCTGACTTTAGACATTATCCTAGTAAAATAATCCTAGGGAAAAAAAAGCACAGAAGTAGCAAAACAACTACACAGGCATCACTCCAGATAAGTGTTCCACCAATGTGCCTGTCAACATTAATATTAGCCTCTTTGCTACACAAGTAATTTTCCTACAGCAATGAAGTTGGTGTTTGCTGCTATTCATGTATCTGGGGAGTACTTGCCTTCTAACCTGTGCAGTGTCAGAAAAGAAAGCAAAAATGATGGAAAACTCTAATTCTTCATAATGCCTCCCTACATTAATTGCATTTAACAGAAACAATGAACATTCAGTTTAACTGAATAGGAGAATATGATGCATTTTAACTTTTCCTTGGTAGCCAACCAAAATCAAATATTCTTTATATGATCAGTAAGTCAATTGTGGTCTTAATTATTTCCAAAGAATCACTGAGGTTGGAAGTGACCTCTGGAGATCATCTTGTCTTAGTTCCCTGCTCAAAACAGGATCAATTACAGATGGCTGCTCAGGAACACTGCCAGCCAGCTTTCAAATATTTCTAGAGATGTTGACAGACTCCACCTCCTCTCTCATCAACCTGTTCCAGTCTTTGATTACCTTCAGAATTAAAAAGTTGTTTCTTAGTTTAAAACAGAATTTCCTGTATTTCAATTTGTGCCTATTGCTGAACACAGTAATCCTACCAGCCCTGAGGGGAAGAATCTCCCCTGACCTGTTGGTACAAACGAATGAATATTTAAAATTCAAAGCCTTAAGTAAAATAAAGTGTTTCAGAAATGCAGTCACAGTTTAGAAATGCAGAGTCCAGCCTGCAGTGATATAGTGACAAACTTGTTCCCTTCTTCCTTCAGTGCTTCAGCTCAGTGAAGCCACACATTGCAATGTACTAGAGGTGAGCAGCCACAGCACCATTCCTGCCCTCTCTGCCCTGGTTTGTGCCTGTCTCCACCCAGAAAACACATGGAAAAGGTCACACTAGCAAAGGAAGAGACCTGAGGCCACAAGATCAGTGCACTTTTCTTTTATCTTCATTGCAGCAGCAATGCCACATTGCATTACCACGCTTAGGAACCTGTATTCAGCAGTGTTATCTTGACAAGAGCAGAGTAAGATATGAACAGAGATGGAGACACAGTTATAGGGGGTCGTGATCAGCCATTACTGCTGCTGAAATGCTTGTCTCAACTCCATGATAACTTAAAGAAGATATTTTTCAACTACTTCCACAACATGGAGTTCTACCACCACAAAGAGCAAGCAAATAAAGAAAAATAAACAAAATTATGCAATTTTCATTCCTTTAACAGAGACAACTTTTTCTGTTTATAAAATTAGGAAGCATAAACAGTTCTGGTATGTGCAAAAATGATTTCTTTTTGCTATTCATTCTGAAAGCTTTCTTATTTATATACACTGGAAAACAATTATATATAGCCATTTTTTGTTCTATGTCACATGTACTTACAGGAAATCATCAAAAGATGTAGTGTGTGAGGTATACACAGAGAGCACAGGCAGGTGGTTCACATTAAGTTGGTTAATTCCTGTGAAACACATGACAATATTTATGATTTCTAATTTATAAATGTGAGTTGAGCATTAACATGGCAGACACACAGCTTTAAATAGCAGGTGATACAACAGGTGATATATAAGTGACCACGGGTAGTTGGATGATTGAATGACCAAAACCAAGTCATCCACCTAATCTTTTGCTACTTTTTGCCTCTCCCATACATCAACATATCTAGAAATGGAAGCAAGAATATAAATGATAAGACTAGATGAAAATTTCGAAGTTTGGTCTAGCTTTTTATCCTCTGCTAGTAGAAGTCATGCAAGAACACTGTTCAGGAAGGATCAGTGTATTCTGCCTCACATGACCATGCAAGTACCTAGACAGCTATAGGAAAACTTTTAATGGTACTTCACTTTAGTCTTTAACGTTAGTACTGAAAACCATAAACACTAAAGACTACAGAAAACGTATGTTTAAAGAATTAAAATGGAAACTATCATTAGTAAGAAAACTGTTCTACACCAACATTTCTCTAAAAGTTTCAAAGTAAAAGACTATGAAAGTAATTTCAAAACAAGCCCTTCTCTGCCAGCACAAGCAAAACAAGCCTGAAACAACAACAACAACAACAAAGCCTGTGATAGATGCTTTGCCAGACTCAAAAATCACATTTGAACTTTAGATGGAGATTTCTGTTTCAAGTCTGAAATCCCTCACATACTTGAGTGAGGTCTAAGTCAATGAAATGAAATCTTCTGCCTCTATATGTATCAGTCAGGGTCATCTCTTATCTCTACCAACCACAACTCACTCTTTGAAATTCATCAAGCTTTAATTAACTGGCATTCCATTAAATGCCTAGGATTTTCAAAGTATTCCCCAATCAGACCCCATTAGGCTAACCTGTTGTGGTCAAATGTGCTCTTCCATAATATATTTCCACATACTGCACCACTCCACTTCATATTGGTTAAGAGTGATACACATAAAGACAGCCAAACACAAACCCAAGCTCCTGCTGTCAGTTAATTAAGTGTTTCCATTAAGAGTGAAATATGTATGACATTTTGACCCTTGCTATCAAACTTTCCTTCCTTTCTCCTTCATAAAAACAGCATTAGTAAAATATTTTTAAAATTAATAATAAGAGAGAGAACTGTAGCCTTTGTAATTCCATTTTATATGCTACTAGCTCCAGCCAGCTGACTGCTATTTTGTGAGTGGGCAGCTGACAGTTCCCTAGCAACAGATTAATTGATTGCAGCTTTAAATCCACCTCCTTCAACTCATTTCTCCTATTCCTCATTTATGAGTTGGTACACGCACATCTGCCAGGTAAAAGATAGCACATAGAAATCTAAAGAACAAAGGGAGAAGGATCTGATAGCAATTTATTCAAGAAGTGTTTTAAATTTCAGAAAAAATATGCTGCAATATGGGATTAAAAATTGATTAAAAAATTATTTCAGCATACTTTCAGTCATGTTCTTTTCACACTATTCTTTAATACAGGGATCAAAAATCTTTTCATTTACTATCATAGTAAAGAACACGGATTAATTGCAAATATATATATAAAATTTTACCTACCTGGTAGTGTCAAAACCATAAGGAAAAAAAGAAACTTAGATCCACAATCTCCACTCATATAACAATAATGTCTCTCCTAATAACTTATTACTAAGAAAGCATAAGGAATTTTTGTTCCATTTGTTTTAGAACTAACTATCTTTCATATGTGTTATCACAGGGAAATATTTTCAGTACCAAAACAGGAAATAGGTGTGAAAAAAGGTCTCAGATATGTTTCCAGGCCCTAAATCCAGTGATGCAGGCTGAAAACCCCTGTTGAACTCAAATTCATAAACTCTCTAGATGCTGCAGTTTCTGACTTAAACTCTTGAAACATCTAGCAGAAACAAGCATCAGGTTGATGTTTTCAGTAAATTGTAAGATCTTAGGGTCCTATTACAGAAGAAGAGTGAGTGTAAATTGAGAGCAAGAAGGAATAAGTCCAGGACTTCTAGGGAAGAAAAGAGTTCTAAGGAAAGCTTTGGGGATTGCTTCTTTTATGCTGGAAGCACTGACTCTCTGCAATTTCTCTGGGAAATTGTGATTCCTTCTATCAAGAGTAACTGGAGTGAATTGTCATGTTACTAATCTCCAATAGGCGAGATCAATACATGGCCTCCTCTCAACACACTGTATTTTAATCTGAATGCAGGGCACTCTGCTCCCCCTTTCTAGTAGCAGAGATGCCTTCTTTTCTCATGATGTTACTGGAAACATGCAAACCCACCTCTTCCACAAGAATGCCAGAGCCATCAAGGTGTCCTGGTTTGGGTAGAGTTACAGTCTTTATCTTTCCATTTGAAGTTGTTCAAAGTTTTTAGTCTGCAGCAAAGCTCAGCAATTGCTCCAGCCAGCAAGAACAGGTATGACTTTCTGCTTAAAGAGTTCTGTAGAGCTGATCAGAAACAGGAGAGGTGAATTCTGTTTTCTTCCAGTTACTTCAATATTTAATTGAAAATTTTTTCATGCAAAATGTATGAACAGGCCTGGGAACATGGAAATCAGCTCTCTGCACTTATATCCATAGCTACTGGACTCCAAGTCAGGCACTGCATACTAAACGTCTGCTTTCCAATCATCCACATCACCAGAAGCTATATTTCTTTCTGAAGCACTGTATCTGTAGAAAACTTAGAATTCTTAACTCTGCAAGGAAGAATCCATTTTGAAATTTTGACTCAGTCTAATATTTGAGTGCCTATTAGATCTGTTCTTAAAATATTTAGTTCTGAGAAAGACTGAGGTGGAAGAAATTTGCAGCTTTGTAAATTTAATTTGTAAAATACATAGCAATAGTTTTAACTAACTGCAAAACTGCTCATCCAAGGCATTTATTCTGAAAATTTAGCCATCACACATGAAAAATATTTAACTTTAGATATTTCTCCACATGTAAAAAACATGAACATGACAGTTTGAAAATGCTAAGCATCTGAAAATAATTCGGTAATGTTTCCATTCTACGTTCAAGCAACTATGTATAAACCTCTGTCACCTACTTGCAACATCCTACCCCATTTTTTCCCTATTGTTATTTACTAAATAGTTAATGAATTTTTAAATTTTTTCAATGTTACTCACTGGATGTGACGTAAAAGTGACTTGGATACTCATTCTCTTCTTTTTTTAAGAAATGGTATTTCCAGTGGGAAGCTGCTAGCGTGATCTTGGGAAGTAAACCTTGGCAACACGAATCATAACATTTTCAAACATTTATTTTAGAATGTTGGCAGAGAAGAGACTCCTACAATCACATTGTAGCAAACAAATACATACCACGGATTAGACATGCATGAAAATAGTAAATAAATGGTCAAGAATGTATTTGATGTACACTGCAAGTGTCTAATTTAAACATAAATTTAGACATTATAGGAGTAATTAGAAAGGAACCTATATATGTTGCCTACCTTAATTTTAAAATCTAGAAGACACGTATTAAGAAGAAAGAATTGCCATACTTTACTTTCTATTTCACCCAGCAACATAGAACATTTATTTCTCAAATGGTCCTTATCATAAAAGAAATTCATTTGGTTCTAAGACAAATGTTGCACACAAATCAACTCATTTTTATCACTCTCCATTATGTAAATTGAAAATGAAGAAAAATCGTATTGAAGATATAGAAAGGCTTCCTGACAGTTAGAGCTAGGATTTCTAGAATATTATGTCTTCTGCATCTTTTTCCCCAAAATTTGAGTCTTAGGTTAAATATTAACATACCCTATTTTGACATTTGGAAGTTTACAATGTATTTTCCAAAAAGTTTCCTTGGCCTCGCATGGAAATTTTGAGCAGAATTTTTATTGACAATATTTCATATAAGGAAAAAGGAGCTCCATGAATTTCTGTGTGCATGCACTACGTGTGATAATTATTTTTTTTCCAAAAATTACCTCTCAAATGCCAAGAATATTAACTTCTATCTACTTCTTTAAAATGGCCATATTTTTCATGTTGAGCAAAGAGGAATTTGCACCTTTGCTCCACCACCACCCACCCCTGCTCCCTTAAGAGAATCCTTCCTCCTAGGTAAGTACCCTAATCACTGTGCTATTATGCTAGTCATGAACCATGGCATATTCTGCCTCCCTAGTCCAATAAATTTTGTAACTATTTTATGCAAAGCAGACCATCACCAACTGAAGAATTTAAGCATGACAGACACAGAGATAGCCTCATTGGACAAAGTTTTAGAGAATTACTCCATACATTTTGTAGCAGAAATTGTTAATTGTTACTGATTTGAAATGCTTGCAAGCCGGCCATGTAACTATTTCAATAATTTTAAACCAAGCTGCTGTGGGAACTTTCACTCATGAAATGTTATTTGCCTGATTATTGTCATCTTCTGTTTCCATTTTTGTTAGAATTTTAAGCCAAATAGTCCATCTGGCATTTTCTCTCACTTGTCATTTTTTAAGTTATAAAAATACAGTATATTTTAAAATTCTAGATCATCAGTTTTATTTTCTCACATAAGTACTGAACATAAGAACTCAAATACTTTTACAGAATATTTTATGAAAAAAACTTCTTCGACTACATCTGAGATCTGCATCTGGACTCTGTTTCAGTATCTTACTGACTGCCTGCTGACAATAATGGTCAGGGAGCAGCAGTGAACTGGGCTTGAACATAAATGGATGTTTTGCAAAATCATCTCTTGCAATATCCAAAAGGTACAGAGGATTTAGCTACGTATCTTTCACTGGAATCAGCATGTGTATTGTGTTGTAAGAGAGAAAGAGATTTAGAAACAGATAACATGCTTAAGTTTTTCTTCATACGGTCTTCAGTCTGCATTCTGCCTGCTTCAAAAAAAATAATAATTGCAGAATGTATTCAACAGACTGGTGAGCACCTCCACGAGCACAATCAGCACAAGCTGAGAGGGACTCACTTTACTTCATGAATACACTTACATTACATCTTGTGAAATTACTGAGCAGCTGTTAGACAGAAGAGAAAACATGATCAGTGTTCTTTCATAGGGACGTAGTGAGGACCAATCATCAAATACACATGGTAAATAGAAATGGAGTCTTGAATAGGTGATAAGCAATCAACTACAAACAAAAGTGAGACACTGTGACCTTACATTCAGCATGAGTAGTAAATTAACATATCTATGCAGTGTACTAGGAAATTAAGAGGACAATAAGGACAAAGTAAATGTAAAACCAGCCATAGGCTACATAAATCTGAAATACCTAATCTAGTCTAATTATAGCCTCTTTTAAATCCCACATCCCAAACCTTGGCCACCTAATCTTTTCACCAGCAACCAGTAGCTCATAGTTAAGTTTACAGACTTAATATATATGATTAAGAAAGGCATATGACATGGTCTAGTCATGAAGCAGAGTTACCTGAAGATACACAGGTGATTCAGCAAATGGGCTTAATTAACTTGTCTTTATCCATTATGCAGAATTATAAGCCTTCTATTACATATAATGCCAACCCCCCAACACCTCTTCTGCCCTGCCTATCCCACCTGAAGAGCCTGTAACCATCTGGCCGGGCACTCCAGTCACAGGACTCATCCCACCAGCTTTCACTTATGCCAGTGATGTCAAATCTCTGGGAGGGGGCCAAAGCTTCCAGCTCCTCTTATTTGCTCCTCATGCTGTGGGCATTAGTGTAGAAACATTTCAGGTGTGGTACTTTGTAGCCAGCACCTGGTGAAGCAGATTGAGGGATCCCATTAGTGCTCATTTCCTCCAGTTTTGGCACACCATCCCATCGTTCATCACTGGAGAGCCTGGTTTTGTCCCTTCCCCCCTTCCACTGCTCAGCAATATAATATAAAATTATAAGTAGCTACCCAGAAATTATGCATTATGCATTTCCAGTCATAGATAATTGCAGATTTCAACAAAGAAATTTAATATAAAGGGAGAAAAAACTAGTGGGCATTTCTCTAAATTTCTTTATGTTCTGGACTGCTCCATAGACGAATTGACAGATCAGAGCTGTAGATTATGCAACATAAAGGGTGTCTGAGAGGCTTAGGATGTTTCACACTCGTGGCCCTTATGCTGCATCACATATTCTTACAAATTTGTCAGTGGAACTAGTGAGACCACTAACTCTTCTGACAAAGAGAAGAATCAGCAAGAAATCACCTAATTTGCAGTTTATTATGAAAGTTTTGTAAGTCTGTTTAGGTAATTTAGAGACCTCACACTATGCATATTAAACCAAGGTAAAAAGTGAGTAGGAGGTCAAAAAATGTAATGGAAAGGAAATTCCTCCACAATGATGTGAGCTTGTCAAAGTGTTTAGTCAGATATCAGCACAGTCTAATGAAGACAACTCCATTTACTTTAACGGACCTACAGCAGCTCATACAAGTGAACTTGTGTCACACTACTATTTGTTTCTTGTAATAACGTGCAACTACATCTCTTTTGTTTGTTCATACAGTTACTGTTTCCATGTTCTCTTAAGAATAAGCAACAAATGCACAACAGACTTGATGCTTTTGCTCAAGACACAGGTGCCTTATTTAATGTGTGCGAAAAGGAAACATTTGTTTGCAATTGTACAGAGTGCAAATAAAAGAAAAGCCACAGAATCATGGAACATTCTGAGTTGGAAGGGACCCACAAGGATCATCAAGTCATCCATGAACAAATTACAAAATTTATGCTGATGTCAAGTGTAGGAGTATTACTGATACTTGCTTTCATTCTCAAGTCATGCTGTAATAATACGATTTAAAACTTTAAATAGGGGTATCATTTTAGTGATAATGGTCAACAGACAGAAATTAGACAAAGTTTACAGAGGCAGGAAGTTTCTTATACTGGGTTAACCATGTCAGCTGGAGATGAAAAATCAAATCAGCTCTTGAGCGTGCCAGCTGTTCTCCCAGTCTTCTTAAAACATACCACATTTCAAGCATATTGCTTCAGAATCTCATTCACTGTTGAAGTAAGCAAGCAGCCTCTTTCTTCCAGGGTCTAGAAACTAGTCCTCATATTTCACATAAATGTCAAAGTGAGTACTGTATATCAAAATATCTGTTTTCCTTTAGTAAACCACTCCAGAAAAGTACAAAATCGAAGAGGAAAAGAACTTCAGTGATAATTTCCTCTGCTTTAATTTTGTTCACTCACAACTTATTGTGCTTCACTGCTTCAATAAAGAGATGTACCCCTACGTGCACGTGCACATGCATGTGTGCACACCTACAGACATTTTCACCATTTATTGTAAGAATGTACATTGCTCTTAGGCTAAATGATAAGCAGGATGTCCTTTACAATATAAGGGATATAATGAAAGAGCTTTTAGGATAATGAACTGTCCTGTACCAGAAAATATGGTTCATTCTTTTAGATGCATTACCTTCCATGCCAGTACCTAATGAACAAAATTGTTTGAGTGGCTGGAAGTCAAATTGTAAGGATAAGAGGTCTTTTTATGTGTATACCTGGGAAAGAAATACTCCATTATGGATTTTTAATCACTCTGTGATCATATGACTATAATGCATCCCTGGAATAGTATTCTAGGGATGCATTATAGTTGAAATGTTCCATCCAAAATGTGCGAATGTTTTTGGGTTTTTTTCCATGGTATTAAATTCCTCTTTGTCTGATTGGAAATAAATAGACAGCATAGAACTCTCAATAACTGATTTGATTTCTAAGCTTTTTATCATGTAAACTGGAATTAATTATTCGTTGTGACAGAAAGCACATCATATATTTCCTGTGAATCCGCTGGAAAATGCAAATGCAGCATTATTTCAGCTGCATTCTCTTTGCAAATCAAACACTGCACCTGATAGTTTATAACTTTCTTCAGAGTTAGAAAAATGTCACAGTTATATCAAGAGCTGCCTAAAATTTGTGATCTTGAAGTTATAGTAACCAAAAAATATAGATTTTGATTTAAAAATATAATTTTTTAATGAAATTATTTTGTTCAGAGAGAAAATCTAATGTTATAAATTACAATTTAAAAGGTTCATTCCAATATTTACATAGTGAACAACTTTGACGTTTTTCAGACATGCTCAATAAAGTCTGCATGCAGTGTTCAATTCCATCTCAAATATGGAATACAGTAGAAAGATCCAGTCTGCTGTTGTGAATGTAGTCCTTGGTTTGACCTGGAGTTCTCTCTAAAGCATCAGCATCACTATCAATAATACCAATTTCTCCTTTTTTCATATAAAAGCATATCACTGGAAGTTTCTTTCTGAGATTTTTGGAAGGCTATAGCTATCTGAACTGCCATCTCCCCTGTTGGAACAGGAGCAGTTTGTTTGGTGTACGGCCTCTTTTCCCAGACTGCATGTTGCTGAAATATTCTCATTTGTTGCAGGAATAAAAACCCATTCCATGAGCTTCAGCAATTAAGTCTTTGCTGTCGTATTTGAGATAGAAATTCCAGCAGAAACATTATTGTGAACATAAATAGAAATAAAATAAACATATGAAACAAAGTTTCAAAATAAATAGTCTTCAAATTAGTTTCAAAACTAAATTATAGCCTTTAATTTATCATTTTCTTTGCTCATAATGTTTCCCTCAAGTGTACTTGCTTGGCAAACTGTCAGACAATTTGCATGTATCTAATGTATCTGAGAAGCAATATTTTAATAATGTTTGTATCTGGAGGACCAGACAGTTATTGCTATGAACCAATATTTTCCACTTGGCTATTAACAGCTAAAACTAGTTCTATGTGCACATCTAACATTGCAATTTTACCCCAAGAAAACGTGGTGATATAGAAGTATAAAACTGTGACATCCAAAGTGTGCAAATCGATCAATCAACTTCAAAGTATTTTCAGAACGTACAAAAAAAAAAAAAAAANAAAAAAAAACCACAACCCACAACAATGAAAGATTAGCAAATAATTATGTTTGTTATTTTACTCCTATTAATAACACTTCAGTTAAGAAAGGAATTTGAATTTGGATTGCAGGGTTTTTTTTCCATCTCCCTTTCCTAAGGGAAAATATCCATTTTTTGAAAAAAGAATTCACACTTGAAAATTTTCTATTAAAAACTACATGTAAAACAAAATATGTTCTTTTACAATTTCCAACTAAAACTCGGAACACTTCAAGAAAACTAGAAAATTTCTGATTAAAATTTCTGTGACAAAATTTAATCACAAACCTGTTGTTCTGGAAACAAGTTTTCCCAATGGATCTAAGTTAGAATTTAGCTATTTTTACTTCTATGAAAGATTTTTTTAGTTCAACTAGGGCAATAACAAAAATGGCATTTGTTTATAAATCCTGCAAAAAAAACGTATAGTACTTGGCACTACAAACTCTGAATATAAAGACACTGAAATGAACAGTTGGATTGAAGTCTCTCATTTTTCAAAGTGCAGCTATTGGAAAGCAGTAATAGTCTTCTAACCACTAGCATGAAAATTCCATGCTATCTATCAGTTTTATAGAATTCTGAAGATGCATAATCCTTCCTATTGCTGTTTTTTAAAGTAATTGAATTAAGTTTCTATCTCGCTTTTCACTGGATTGTCAGTTTTAAGATGTGGATTACTCAATGCTTGTTTCAAGTAGCTCTTCTCTTGGATACTTTAAAGCTTGAATCCCTTCTCTTCCATCATTATTTAAAATATTTTCTCATTCCCCAGCACATTCTCTGAGTATATCTAATATATAATATGTCAACTCAGGGCAGTGACAGACATTTCCACAACTATCTAATGAGAGATACAAGGCTTCTCTACATATGAAAGTGAAAAGATTAAAATGCTTTGAAGTAAGGCAACTTGTTCTTCATGGGTGCCTCCAGACTTCAGTGCAATTTAGTTTTTATGTTTTGACTTCACACCTTGACATTCTGCATGCAGACCTGATCTTGAGCAGGAATAACCATAAAATATTAAACCATTATTCTGAGAACAGTGGCGCTTTACAAAGCCCTTTTCCCAAGGGATTTGTGTCTCAGTGGTGCTCCTGTGTGGATTTTTTGATACCAGATAACAGATTAATTCACCCATTGCATTCATATCCTCACAAGAACATTACTAAGCAACTTTTTTATTTAGACATTTACTCTCCCAAAACATATAGAAAATCACTATCTTTTGTCCCAGTTTGAGACAAAATTCAGAGGAAAATATCCTCTGATAGAAGGCAGGTTACCCACCAGGTTCAGGAAAGAAATCTTCCTCTGAGGAAAGTGAAAGAGAAAAAAAAACTATTTAACAAAAACACAGGAAAATAATAATAATGCTGTCCTAGGTTACAATGTAAGATGTAACCAAAAGCATGTATTCTATTATCATCTTCACAAGCTGTTAAAGCAGCGTTATCTCCTACCATGACTCATCCCTGATAACTCCCTCTGGGATCTCTCTCTGTTTAATGGGCAATCAAGGACGCACCCCATGACTCATAGAATTACATCAGTACATTGTGAGATGCTCCGCCCAGGGGAGAGGAGACAGGCATTCCCACCTTGATATAGTCTGGGGTCTGGAACAGTGCAAACAGCCCTTACCTACTGGATTCCTAGAGGTCAAGAGCTGCCACTGGACCCTCAAGTGCAAAACCAGACCTTTCTACAGGATCACTGCTTCAACAGGACCTCTTCATCTGGACTGCTACCACCACCCTGACTAACAAGGTGTCAGGTTGTTTCCTGACTTGTCAATGTTTGTACAATTGCTTTTCTTTTTTTTAAATTTTCCTATTAAATTATAATTCTGACTTGCAATATCCCACTGGTTTGTTTTCAAACTAATACAAATGCTAAATAATAAAACCTCTCACTGTGGAGAGAAACCTGGGAAGATTTTAAAGTCTTTCTGTGGATGTGGTCTCTCTCCTCCTCTTCAGAGCTGGGGTTTTAGCCCAGGCCCCTCCAGCCCTCCCGGATGATGTTTTGGTGTTGTTGCAAAGTTCCAGAAGAAAAGAAACAGAAGCCAAAGTCCCAGGGAAGAGAAAGTTCAACTCTCCATCTCTCTCTGGAGAAAACAGAGCTGAAAGCTGGCTGAAAAGCAAGGAAGGGTGCTTCCTCCACTCTTCTCGCCACAGTAGCAGAATGTGGAGGAGTAGTGACCTTGAAGAACACGGCTTTGAAAAGTTCGCTCTGTTTTTTTCTCTTTCTCTCTCACCCAGTTTTAAAGGCACAGAAAGGCACACGGTTCATTTCTGGGCGGTGATAGGGGATACAACATCGTCAAGTCACCCCAAGACACTTTTCAGATTGTCTGAAACTGCGCATTAGGCTAAAACTAAAGGTAAGATGTAGACACGAGCCTGCACATATTTCTAGAAACACAACCTGCTAGATTACTCTCTTAGCAAAGCAGACAGATCATGAAAGGAACATCTCAGAACTGTACAACAGAGTAACACAAGACTCCTTTCTCTTGGCTGCTGGACTCGTGCAACCAGATTTTTAATTAATTTACATCTCTGTAATATTGACAAAATATTTCCTTCATCCAAATCTTGGTATGTCCCAAACATTTAGTAACTAAGCTTTTCAGAGCATGGATTATTTTTCACAACAAAAATCATAGTTTGAATCCCCCACAATTTCAACAACAGCAATGTAAATATTTAATATATATTAGAAAACTTCACATACTATAATCTTGTAAAATAAGAAGCCTAAAATTCCTACTACAGGAGTATTTAACTAGAAAAAAAACAAACAAAACAAAAACAAGCAAACAAACAAAAAACCCCAACAAGCAAACAAGGAAAATATCACATGGTGTGAGAATAATATATGCACAGAACTGGATCTGGAACAATTATTTATATTTAGAGCTTCATAAATCATTGACATGTGGAAAAGCATTTGATTGTTTTACCTCTCCAGCTCCCAAATGGGAAGAAATAATAGAGATGACATGGATTTTAGCTGTAATTTTCTATGCATCTCTTTCTATGCAGAATTAAAGTCTATCACTTCTGGAAAGGATCAGAAACAGGATGCAGCAGAAAGACATTGCCTATTTTTGTGCTGCATAGATTGGGTTTTTAGGCTGCCAAGAGGGGTTTCACTACAGGAAGTTTTCTGTCAGACCATATCCAGGCAAGATCGAAGAACAGAACTTAATCAGTAGGAAGAGGAAAAATTGTTAGAAATGTAGGCTTTAAGCATCGCTTAAAAATGAAAAGGTGAGTTTATTATTGTGTTCCAAATCCTCATCTCTTTCATCTCTAGGGACAGTAGCCATTATCAACCTTAGAAGCTATAACTCTTGTGGATTAAACAAGGTGGTTACTAACTATATTAACTGTGATTCTTACTTTTTATAGAATGGTTGGAATTAGATCAGTTGGGGGGAGGAAGGGGCAATAATATTCTTGCAGAACTTATTTATACTTAGAGGAGGGGGGCAGTATCCTAGAGAGCAAGCACTTCCCAGTGGTGCAGAGTGCATGTTTTATGTGATGATTCACAAATGTGGACTAGGTTTGAGCCAGGTTACAAACTTTTGATTCAGCAGTAATTGAAGATCTGAAAATAAAACTCTGCTAAAAGCAAAATTTCTATTGATTGTTTGTTTCCAGGCTGGGTAATACAGCATTTTGAAAGGACTGAAGTGTTTCCTTTTTTCCACAAGTTCTAAATAGAAGGCAAAAATGTATTATATATCCTGAGAGCAGTAAAGGCTGTATCTAAATGGCATGATGTTTTCACTCTGCCCTGCTCCCTGCATTGCTATCTCCCCCAGCTTAAAATCAGAGGTTTCTTGGTATGAAGCATCACAATTTAGACATAGTCTCATTTCATCCCACTTCTCAGCAAATTCTTTCAAAGCAACTTCATAATAGCACTAATGAAAGTCTTTTAAATACAGTCAAAACAGGTGGGTTTGCTGGAATATGAGCATTTGAAATTATCTGAAACAGTGTATATTAATTGTTTTGTTTTCCAGACAGAAAAATTTAGATGTGCCCAAAAAGCTACTGTCTGAAAGCCACTAATCTGTATATTGTCCCTATGGTTAAGTAAAAATAATTTTGAGAAAAACAGCCTGTAGTTTCTATTATACCCTTTCTATTGATATATTACTCTAGTTAAAAAAAATGGTTAATAGTGGAAATTAAATGTTCCGTTACTTATACAGTGATAGAGTCCACTTTTGTTGGCCTCTGTGGGCTTTGAACATTAACGTAATGACCACAATTAATTTTTGCCCAGAAGGGAAGTATTTTTCTCAGTGCTGTGCTGCAAGTGTAACTTTTAGAGTCTGTGTGGGTACAGCTTGCATATTTGATAAAGTTAGCCATAGAGGCCATGCTCTTAGCTCTATGGTTTCTCCTGTGTCAGGTGTTATTGTCATAATGTCTATCAAAAAAAGTTTAAATTCCTGAAGAAGTAAATAACAGTATAGGAGACTACCTTGAACTCCTTGCCCTCTCCTCATGGTATCTCATGATACTCCACGTCAATCAAGTTCAGAGCTGGGTTAGTGGTGCCATACATTACCAACTCTAAAAAAGAAGTTCAAGGCAAACTGCTGTTTTGATTCTCTCAGCAGGCAGCGACACTTTTAATAGGCGTGTACATCTGCTGCACAGAGAATGAAAATATCCTTGGCTAGCTGCTTTCATGCCCATCTGTCGGGATGGCGCGCTGCCTGCTAACAGGTCGGTCACATCACTGCCACATGGCATAAATGCCAGGAGAGGGACAACTTATTTGGCCAGCCTGCTTGTCAGTAAAAGTGAACAGAGCTTCTGCAGGACATCATTACAAATGCTAGCAGTACCACTTTGGTAACAACTATTCAACTTGGTGTCTGCTTAATATATTTTCATATTGTAGCACCTAACCCTCAGATATCTCCACAAGTGTCTTTCACACACGTAGCAATCAGTCCTTTGGTGAAGGTCGGCCTAATTGAGGTATGATATGAAGAATTTGCACTCTCCTTTTAGCACAAAATACTTGTAAAAACAGTAAATACTTTCATGGTAATTCCATACCATCAACCTGTAACTAGTGGTGTAGATATCAAGTTGAACCTTCCAATCTAAAGCTCATTTACTGCCTTCTGACTCTGAAGAGTTCTCTATCTTGACATTTACCAAATTACAGTTTTCCTTTCTGAATAGCAGAAACAGCTATTTTGCTTTCTCAAAATAGCAACATTCCTCTTTGATCTCTTATTATTGAGAAATGCTTTTTTCTGAGCATAAACACAGATGATCTTATTTTGTTGACTTCATTTGAATCAATAATTAGATGAATAAAAAGACTCTACTAACAAATTTGCAGATTCTGTTATGGCATCATTTTCAAATAAAGTAGAAGCAACATCAAATTTCCCATTTTCAGGGAATTATTTATGGAATAGTTTTATTTATAATTTATTTTTACAATTTATTTTTTTATTGTTGAAGTTTTTTCTGATAATTCCTCAAATAACTCTAGAGTGTGTGAGCAAGCATATGGCTCCTACTAAAGATGAGGTATAGATCAGTAAAAGTTGAAAACGGCAAAAGTAAATTATTTACATAAATAGGAATCTTTTTTTTGAGTTTTGGTATAAAGTAAAATGCATAAGGTCAAAATCATCACTTAAACTTGAAAAATATATTGCTTAAAACAAACTCACAAATATGGAATTTCTCAGGACCATTATGTCGTTATTCATCATAACAAGTATAAGGAAATATATCCAGGACTAATACTGCGGCACCCATTGGACTAATATAAAGTAAGGCAATGTAATATTTGTCAGTATTATGTGCATTTTTATATTACTTCTCTATCAGTGTGGTTTGGTTTATGGATCCTCATCTGTTTTAAAAAAAATAGTTAAAGGACAATCTAAATTCAGCACCAGAAAGCATATATCTGCATTATTAGAGTCCTAAATGTACAAATAAGTAATCTCATTGGATGACATACAGTGCAGAGGGAAGTAGATTAACAGATCAAATAGGTAAATTCTGCTTGAGTTTAGAGAAAAACAGGAGGATAAAAGGTAGCCTATATAGATCTTTGTGATATCAGAAGCTCAGGGATGGAGCACAAGGTCTGGCTACATCACCTATGTGACTGATGAGTGGCTCATACTGCTGTGCCACGTCCTGTGGTGGTGCTGTGAAGCATCTCCATGGAGGTTAGTCCATGGAGACTTCTGTGTCAAGGGAGAAGGATTTCTGCTCATGTAAGACCCTACCTGGAGTACTGTGTCCAGCTCTGGAGCTCCCAGTGCAAGAAAAACATGGGCCTGTTAGAAGAGTTGCAGAGAAGGACCACAAAAATTATTAGAGGGCTGGAACACCTCTCCTACGAAAAGAAAAGCTGAATCTGAGAGACCGACCACATCCTCTCTCTGCCTGGGGAACAGAAGACTCCAGGCAGATCAGCATATAAAGGCAGTTTATAAGGAAGATGGAGAGAAACTTTTTACAAAGTTTTGTAGTGACAGAACAAGGGGCAATGGTTTTAAACTGAAAGTGGGTAGGTTTATGTTGGATACAAGGAAGATTTTTTTTACAATGATGGTGTTGAGACATTGGGACAATTTGCCCAGAGAATTTTCTCAACTATTTACCTTTGTAAACCCACATGTTTGCACTGTTTGTATCCGCAGTGTTATCTACTTAATTTCTGCTCAATATGAACAGTCATTTGCAAAAGTATTTGTACTAAAGAATAGTACGAGTATCGTAGTAAATGTTCAGAAAATAATTTAATACCTTAGATCCCCATCTTGATAATGAAATGTTCAGACAAAATAAAAGGTTAAGTGCAATACTATGTGAACAAACTACATAAAGCAAACTCAGAATCATATTTAGCCTACAGCGTACAAATGTTCAGTATGCTAAAGTCTTCTCACTGGAATTTTTTGATAGAATTGGTTTCTTAACGGAATATTTGTTTGGGTTTGGGTTTGCTTTTTCACAATAACTGCTTTCTTTTTGTTTAAAAATCAATAGAAATCAAAACATGCAAAGCAGTTTCTCAAGAAAGACATTGAAAGTTGAATCACAGTCCAGAACAGTGTTTTGCTAACAGAGCTATTACACTGTATTTTAGACATCTAATCAAACCTAGCTGACTGTTGGGTCAAGATCTGTAATTCAGATTCCCAACCATGGATAAGTTACATCATAGTACATAGTACATCGTACAAAAGACAAACCTAATTGTGAAGGGATGACTCCAACAGGGAACTGGTAGTATAGTGGAACAGAAAAAAAAAAAAATACCGTGAAACGACAACAACTTTTCAAGTACAATTTTATTTTTATCAGGAAGGTTTTCTTGATTTCAGACAGCACTATATGACAAAAACTTGAACTTTTGTATAGAAACTATAGTTGAAAATTGCAATAGGATATTTTTAGACACTTCTCACAGGCATACCCTTATTATTTTAATTTCTCCACTGTTCACATAAATATTTGTTTTAAATATTTTTTTTTTTAATTAATTTAATGGCCTATTTGCAAATACACTTACTTCAACCAGTAGACAGATAAGATGCAATTAGGAACTCTTTCTAATTGCAGAAAATTTCAGCATGGCAAGAAATGCAATTTCTCAGATGACTATGATGAGTTAAATAGAAATTTAATCTAAAGCACACACTTAGCAGGATTGTATATTCTTATATTCTGTTGTAAGAAGTGTTAATAGTTAAGGACCAGTGTCATTAATAACAAATAGGTTTATAAGGTGTCCCATGAAGACACTTTGAAGTTTTTTCAGAACAAATTATGGAAGATAAAATATAAAGCTTTCCTATAATTAAAAATAAAATCAGCAACAATGTCACTGATGCCGGTGCACATGAAAACTTAACAAAATATGTTTTCATAATGCTGAAGCAATAGAAATGTAATGACAATAAATTAATCGAAAAGCTTACTTCTGTGTTGTTCCATTTGCTTCATAGGAAAGATATTTCTTCAGGCTTCTGTGTTATGGCAGCAGTAGTAATAACAGATTGTAAGTTACATGCACAAAGTTAGTAAGTACACTTGGATATCACAAGTAGATGCCTGTAAGACTTTACTGGAAAAAGAGCTTGAAAATCCAGACAAGATCAAACCATGCCAGCTGTAGAAAATTAAAATGCACCAATCAAGTGAACTTTACTAAAGCTTTCATTCTTGAGTGTTTTTTTACTGTGAAAGTAACATAGTAATGCAGGTTTTCAAATTCACCTCTGTAATTTCATTTCACTAAATGGTGAGAGAAATTTTGTTGCTAAAGGTCATAAACCTTTACAAAGCCAAGATTTCGTGCAAGTATAGACAGTTTAGGGTTTTTTAGTTTTTAGGGGTTTTTTACCCAAAACCATAAAGCAGAGATGCAAATATATTGTTACAAAACAGCCTAAGCCCATATAATTTTTATTCTACCACCACATATATTTTAGAGTAAGGCTGTCAGTATTCGCACATAAAGGATGTGACCACTATAGAATATAACAAAATGCTTACCTTTAATTATCATAGATAAGGTATTGAAACTTTCCAAGTGGTTATTTTACTCAACAGTTTCACCTGTAGTGAAAAACAGTAAACTAAGGATGGTTTGTCTCTCTATGCTATGTATTTCTTACCCAGAAAGGATAATCTCCTCAAAGAATCAAAATCTCACATAGTAGTTTTGGAACAGGAAAAAATATGTATTGAAGTATGGTCAAGGAATCAATAAGAAACAGAGGAGTAACGCAGCAATTTTAGTACATTATTGTAGCAAATTGAAGCTCCTGGAAGTCAATGAATGGATATTTCTGTAAGAAACAAAAACCAGAGCAGAATGATGTCAAAGCAAGGGTGTCACTTCCAGCCAACAAGCTAAGATGAGCAGAAGGAAAATAATTCTTTAGCACTGTACCTATCGTCCTTTTATTCTATAGCAACTTTGAAAATGTATATTAGAATTGGATAAAAAAAGAAAGTCAGTAAGAAGCAGCTGCTACAATATTGCTGGATTTCACTTAAAAATTTTGTCTTCAGTTTATTTTGTGTAGAATATTTCCATTAAAAATTAATTAATTAAAAAACCTTGTTACAATTGAAAATCTCTTTATTCTTCTTACTGTGAGATATACCAACCATTGTCTTATCCTGTGAGTTATTCTATTAATTAGTCTTAAAAATTCCTAATTTCTGGAGAAAAAATTTGAAATACAGGATGTGGTGATAATTTCAACTAGTTGTCACATAAGGTCCCTAAATAAAATATTACAAAAGACTAGCTCAGGTCATTCTAAGTCGGCTAACTAGTACTAATCCGTATAACCAAAAGTAGTGTGATTTAGTCAAATTCAGAATTAAAAACTAATGAAATTTTGTCTAATTGTGCCGAAAGGGTTCTTACTTGAGCACCTAGATAAGACAAGTGCCACACTGATCTATAGCAATGTCAATCTGGCTGTGCACATTCACTACTCACCGTCAGCGAGACTTCATGTCCTTCACAAGAGACCGTTCCAGTCAGTTACCATTCTTACCTCTATTCCAGACAACTTTCTTCTACTTGCTCTGTAAGATGTATTTCTCTTATTAGCACAGCAGCCTACAGTGATTCCACTGAGTCATGTTCACTTAGATCTATGCCAAATTAACTCTGAACACCCTTTTTATAACAGACTGAAAATAAAGACTGAACTTGGAGACGCATAAGGTAGCATTTCCAGTGAAATTAAGGATTAAAACCAATTTCATTGGGAACAAAACAGTAGCGATAAAAGGAGGTTTCAAGTGCGAACAGGGAAAACAAAGTCAGCTGCAGAATGAAACACCAGATTGAAAATGGTCAGTGAAAATTGCCTATGGATATCAGAATTTACAGGTGGCGAGGTTTTATTTCAGCCTGGATTTGAACTTCAGTCTAACTTCAGCACTGTGATAACATCACTACTATGCAAAAATTAGCTCAGGAAAGACAAATACTGTTAGGTAATGGAAGAAACTAATTTCTGAGACAAGAATAAAAGAGGTATATTCCTATAATTTTGCTAAGTGATTGCCTACATATTGTAGGTGGATACAGGCAGAGAAAGGAAAATAATTATTTCAAGGAGCACAACAGACCATAACTCCCTAAAGAAGTAGTAGCTTACACTGAGAAAAGGATAATTTTAAATGTATATTAGAAAATACTTTCTGATCCATTAGACTCTAATATAATTTTCTGAGGAAAGTATTGAAATCCTGGTTATTTAAGAAATTTAGCAATTAGACTGAAAGGAGTAATAGGCATAAGCTAAGAAGAACGGTACAGAACCTGCAAGAAATTAAAAAAAGTTCTATCAGGTCATCTAATTCACCTTAATTTCTATGAAAATTAATGTTTGCTCTTTTCCCTTGGTTTAAATTTTGCTCATCCAGTCATGAAACCTTTTAAATCTCTGGACTCTAAAAATGTCTTTCATTCAGGCAGCAGTGCCTCAAAGCTATTCACGCTAATTAGCCAAGGTCATTTAAATACATTTTTCATGAAGCACCTTAAACTCAGTGTGCCATTTTATATATTTATCAAATTGCTAATCAATATGCTATACACAGTTACCACTGTGCCTCGAGTTACGCACAGAATGCTGCACGAATTTAAATTGTGCAAGCTGCTGTCTGCATAAATGAAATTAAAGTGTATGCATTGATCATTATTCACAATAGAAAAGAAGTGGCCTAAATACATTCACATCAGAAATCTGTATTTTAAGTAAATCTTAACTGTATTGTTGGTTTCTTCTTTTATATGTTTTTTAACAAGCCTTGTATTAAACTAGCTTCGATTTCACTTTCTTTCTCCAGCATATTACCTCCACTGTATTGGTAAAGTAATTTATTCCATCCTCTGTGGAGAGCCTGGATCTCATTTGCCAGCATATTTATCTTTCCTGCCACTGCACTGTCATTCATCTGCAATCTCCACAGAATACCAGACCTGTGCAGAATTTCAATTAGGATTGATTCAACTAAATCCAGGCCACAGAACTGAGGCTGACAGGGTGACCCCCTGAGAATTTAATATGTTGAATCTTAAAAAAAAACACAGTAAAACTGCAAAACAGAAACCAGCTCAAGTTTAACACCCTGATTCATTAACTCCTCTATACACTCAGTTTAATCTGGCTCACAATAGGTTTTTTCAGACTCTTTGTATTGTTTACAGTAGTTTCGACTACCACAGGAAAGATATTAACATAAAAATCTCTACCCTTCCTCTGAGGTCTAATCAACTTAAACTCAGACAGCTTGTAATGAACAGAAAAATTATGTCCACAGAGGCTGAGCTACCTTTCTACTCTGTATACATATATTCAAAAATCAGTACAGTATAGGTATGCAGGTAAATCAGCTTTTATTGGATCCTTGTTTTCACAGACTTCCAGTGCTTTTCAGTGTAATCATTGACAGACTTCATCTGCTTGTCAGTTAAATGTTCTAAAAGAATTTCTTAAATAATATGTGGTTACTAGAACAGTCCTGGAGGTTTCAAGGCAACTAAATTCGAGAAGAACAGGAATCCAGAAGGTCTTTTTTCTTGTAGTAAGTAAGTATCCACTATTCGAGTTTTAATTTTACCCTAGTCGTACATAGCTTGATACTTACTTCGATTATACACGAGAAGCAGGTGTAAGTACATACTCAGTTTTACACAAAGCATTACAATAGAATAGAGAAATTATAACAATTCCACATTTAATTAGATTTTTTTGTTGTTACTGAAGAATTACCTTGAATACCTTTTCCCTAAAGATCAAATTTAACCACTGAAAAACATAAACTTTTACCTCACTTAATGTGAAAGATTAGATAAGAACTCACATATTAAAGACTTACCAAATATAAAATCAAACAAAAGAATAGAAATTGAGTTGGGAAATATTGACACACACGCATATTAATGTTAAATAGAACATGAGTCTGCTGGAACTGGATGAAATAATTAAAAGAGGCATTGATTTGTTTGTGCATACAGATACAACATCCGTGAGTCTAGCATAAGGTAAGAAATTAATTGACATTTGTGGGGGATTAACTTAACATGACTAAACTAGAAAATATTTCACATATGAGAAATACTTTGTAATCCTTTATCTGTCACAGTCAGAAATTTCTCAGTGTATTAGGATTATTCTGAAGAGACACGATTTTCACCAATTAAAAATTAATATCTATACGGTGTCCAGAATGAACCCCCTATAAGGTGGATTTTTGTCTGAAATTTGGTCACAAGATCTGTGTGTATCTGCAGTAAAGAGAAAACTGCATTAATACATACTTTATTGCATTAATATAATAGATCTGTGCTTTTGGTCTATAAGCATAGTGTAGGGTAGTGGGGATACAAAAGAAATCCTGCTCCCAATATATTTTTCGATCATTAGTCCTTTCCAAGGCTGTTCTGAGGTAGCAGTTTATGACTGTAATCAAACAGATTTTTTCTCCAGTACTACATATATATAGAAATGCCCCAATAAACACATTCCCAAACATAAATATTTTTCATTCTCCTTTCTGTGGGGAGGGGGTGAAGAAACAGAGATGTGTTGCTACACTACTTACAGCTGTCATGAGGATACAAGGGAGAATTTTAAAGTATGAGAACTTAATAATGAGATTCAAATTTATTGAAGAGGATACAGGGGAATTTTGCCATCTTCCTTCATTTGTCTAGATTTGATCTATTTCTTCACTGACCATAAACCAGATTTTCCATACACTGGTCATTTATCTGACTAATAGTCTTTTATTCCCCAGTTCATAACCTGAAACTAAGATCTAGTTGTCCTACTCAGAGGTTTGTTTCAGTTCTTGGGTGGGTTTCTATGTGTTATATTTAAAAAGAATAATAAGCCAAAATACTAAAAGAAACTCCTGATGGAAATTTTGGCAGCTCATTTACTAAATCATGTTTCTTGCCTTATGACACAGCACCAGATATGAGAAGATCAAGTCTTTATTTTCCGACCTGTGATCAACTTACAGCTAACCCGATCCAAAGCCCCATTACTGAAAGTCACCCTAGGTAGTGTCTCATAAACTGTCTAATCCTTTGACTTACCTACATTTCATTTCACCCACTCTTCTTCTATTATACTTCCTACAACCTTCAAAAGTACTATTTTAAAAATCAATCACCATGGATTTTTTTACAAGTACTGTAAAAAAAGAGTTCCATACATCTGTTTTCACTGTGTTGCCCACTATTTTCTTTTCTTTCTGATGAGTAAGGCATTTTGGTCACTCAATTTATTTATACAGTCTTTCTTATTACATTTTTTTGCTTGAAACTATTTCTTGTGACTTATCTGGTCTGATTGGTCTATTATTCTTATTCTATCACCTTACATTCAGATGTTTTCAATTTTTCTGTAATTTCTTTTTGTTTTCCAAGTCCCAAAAGTGATCTGATAAAGTAACATAGATCTTTTGCTGTATTTTCTATCCATATTTCTCACCAGGAAATTTTGCTGTTATGCTTTTAATAAGGTTGTTTACTTTGACTGACACTTCAACTATACTGTTTTACCCCTAGATCAAATTCCCAAGAGAGTTCTTTCATTTTCAGCAATTTCATTGAGATTTTTATTTGGATTTTTTGTCACTTTAGTGACATTGCTGTATTTAAAATACTCAGAAATTGCACTCCTACCTTTACAAATTAAAGTAAATAACCAAAGAGAGAAAAAGTGACCTTTTAACTTTCATCTATCTACACATACCTAATTCTTAGAAGTCTCATATTTCTATTACTCTTGCTATTTCAATCAGTTTCTGATCATATATTTTATTCACAATAAATGTCATTTATATGTGTCATTTTTAGAGGTTTTTCGCAGTTAGTGTTTGTTCAGAATGGACTTTTCAAAGATACATTGACACTGTTTACTTTTCCAACTGAAACTCACTTTATTGCTGAATGCTTTTTTTTTTTTAACATTAACTATAATCTTTTCAATATAAAGGAAATCCTTCTCTTATTAATGTCCGTAGCAATTTTATATTGGCCTCAGTGGCCCTGGATTGGGTATCAGCCATAGGAAAGTTATGAACAGGTAAGTATGAGGTAAGGATAATGACTGAGGCTGTAAAGTTTCTATATATTTTGTCTACTAGCAGCTCTGCTCAATCCTCACTGCTCCACTCTTCCTTTAACTTTTAAATAGGTAGAACAGGGATTTCACCAAATATGCTAGAACACTTTCAGAACACACTGCATAATAGAGTGTGTTCCTGAAATGCATGTACAGCACAAGCATGTTTCCTATTTGAAGCCAGGTTGATAAAGTGAAATAATTTTTGTCACATTACTTTTTCATAACTCCGTAGCTTGATTTTATTCTAGAGCTTTACTCATCTATGAAAACACTAAAAAAAAAAAAAAAGTAGGGACTCTATTCTAGGCTGTTCCCACTCCCACAGCAAGAGTAGTAGAGGGAAGAGAGAGGAGCCAGAAATACTGCAATGATGGACAATTCAGGACATTGGACATCTGTTGATTGGATCTAGGATCATTATTTCTGCCATTTACTGAATGGATTGTTGGGGATTGTTTTCCTTTGGAGATATTTTCAAAAAAGAACGATGCAATTACAGAAATAGCTGTATGATGGCATGGCCCCACCTGTTATTTGTTCCCTATCCAATACTTAAAGCATCAGAGTTTCACCATTCTACGGTTTAGTAAGACTTTATTCCTCACAGACTGTGCTCCAAAGTACAGACTATTTATTTCATCTGAGCTCTGGAAACAAGTTTTGCATATTATCATTTAGCAACGCTTTGTCAATGCAGCTGGCAATGTGAAAACTCAAAAATGTCCAAGATGTCAATTAGACAAGATTATCGAGACATATCAGTTATCAGGGCTCCACTGCACTTGTCAATGTACTCACACATGAAGAAAGTATGTCCTCCGAAATCAAATCCTTATAATCTTAATAGACAGGAGGAGATGCCGCCTGAATTATAAAACTATAAATAGTCAAGGTTCCTCATTAAATCTAATGGTAAATTCACGGTAATTCATATATCTATATATCCATAAAACACCCAGATTAAGATGCAGATATTTAAACACTGTGTACTTCAGTAACATATTAAATTTTTTCATTGGAGACTACCTGACAGTAAATATTGTGAGTTTATACAATAAAATCATAAGGAAAAAATAATTTAATTCTATAGTCAGCTTTCTATTCCAATCATACCTAACCTGACAGTTAAACTAAAGTGTATGTCTAATGAAAAACAGTTATTTTGCTGCAGCTAAAGGAACAAGGAAGAAAATGTGTGTTTTAAGTTAAAACCTCTGTGAAAAAATCATATGTACTTACCAGTTCTTTTCCTTAGTCACATTACTGTAAATTAAGCTCCGATGTGAATTTACAGCACACTAATGACACTACAGTGATTTCCCATGGGGATATTAGAAATGCACATTAACAGTATAATAAAAACAAATTGAATTGAATCCTTTCTCTGGTAAAACAAAATTTAGTAGAAGTTGTCTTAGCTAAGGGAAAAACCACAGAAAAAATGGGAAAAAGTCCAGATTAATCTATTTACATAAAATTATTTGAGCTTCTAAAATGTCAGTTGAATAATATGTGTTCATTAATAATGCACTGGGAAAAATTATCTCATATATTATTGACAAATATTATTCAAATATGTCTAAAACATATCCTGCACAAGAGATATGACTTCAAATCACCAGTGTGGTCTGCAGCACCACAATGATAGTTGTATGAATCCTTACTGCTGCTGCTCCATTATCTTTACGGGAGCTGACACTTGAGAGTCAGATGGGTTCTAATTAGTGAGCCAACATTATAATATTAAAATTAGTTAAAAAACCTCAGGGTGTGGCCTTCTATCTTTCAATGTTTTACACTCAGGAAAGTGTTATGCTTCATATATTTCAACAGTTCAATATATCTTCCATCTGGTACCTCAAAGAAAGTAATTTTTTTTTGGATAGCAACAATACCAAACCCGTGATTTCAAATACTTTACACTTTTCATAAAACACAATCAAGTAATAGATATCGTGGACAAATATTTTCATGTTTATTATTCCCACCTCATTGGAAGCAAGTGTAATTCACACTTTTAAACAATCTGGTATCTCTTTAATCATTATCTCCCAGCAAAAGTAGCTAGAATTTATGCTGTGTCAAGTATATCCCTCCCAAGCATAGATTTTCGTGGCTTATGTTAGCTCTATCTAATGAATCTCTCTGTTATAGACACATACATGCAGACAGATTTTCACTCTGACGACTGCAGAGACTATTCTTCACATTATTCTGACTTCAGGATCACAGGGAAACCTTTCAGATTGCAGTGCAAAGTGAGATTATCCATACATTGTCCCATACACAGACATACTCAGGTAAATACACAGTCTTTCACAGTCTTAAGAGAAACTTAAACATTCAATATAGCTGAAGTTAGCTCCTCTTCTAGCTAGAAATTATACATATTGGAAACTTCTTATGTCAAACTTTGTCAAACATGAATCAAATATGTCATTTATATACATCTATATATCCTCCAGAGAATGGTAAACTCTTTGCATATAGGAAGACAAGGCCTCCATTCAAAAGGATTTTCTAACCTTGTTCCTAGAGAAACTATATGCATTCCAGTCTTCCCAAGCAGAAATAATGCTGTTATATTATTTGGGATTACTCACATCCACTCACTTATTTCTAGGCAGTATATTTTAGAAGCTAGGTAAATCATAAGCAAATGGCAGACATAACTAACATGTGAATAAGCTAGCACTAATGTTCAGCACAGACCTGACCTGCCTCTTTTGGACCCCTTGGAGGCTGGTGTCAGCTGAACTAAATCCCTCTCCTTCTGAATGCCCCCGTGGTGAATAACGTTTTAATTCTTCTTCTCATCTTCATTTTAAGAAATTGTCATGGTAAAGTGCTAAGGAAGAAAAATAACAAGAAACTGAAGAAGCTGATGAAAATTAATTTTTGAATGCTTGCTTGATCAGAGAGAAGAAAAGATATAACCAGCATAATTAATAGTCTTATCTTTAAAAACTTTTAATTAAAGTTGTGTATGTTCTTCCTGAATATAGGAAATAAATATTAACGAGGTGCACGATATTCAATAATGCTATATATGGGTGAAACATCACTAATTTCTCAGGTCACACTTATTCATATGATGTCTGAATTTGTCCCCAGCCATGTAAGATTGTTTTGATGGTCCAAATATTTGTAGAAGGAAATACCTAATGAATGATTTTGAGAATCCAAAGATGACAAAAAGCATATTGTAGAAGACTCAAACTTTGTGAGGAAGTGTTTGGAGTTTTTTGCTTTGACTGATTGGATAGCTTCCACATGGATGAAACACATGCTAAATTATTTACAGATAATTACATCTCTGTGCTGTTGCTAAAATATTAAGACACCATTGTCCCACAGGAGAAACTGTGACAGACATTGGCACATCAGCTAATGAATAGCTGTGGGGTAATGGAAAAAAAAGAGCTACCACAAGACCCTAGTATTAGGAAACAGAATGTAAGTAATCCACACTCAGAGAAAAATGACACTTTCCTTTTCCCCCTCCCTCCTACTAATTACATATAGAGCAAATGCTCAACATTTGGTAGAAGTTGCTTGAAGGTGATATTTTCTGGAAATAGTCTCAAGGCCCTCTGCACTCACTTTTCATTACAGGAAACTAGGACTTAGAAATACAGAATAATTACCTTCAACCAAAGACATTTCCAAATACTCACAAAAGACTAGGCAGCTGTTTTGGAGAAAAAGATGTATCACTACTGACATAGGGACACAGTTCTCGTGCAGTTTTTGGAGTTATGGAAGTTGTTGTTTCACGTTATGGAGTGAAAAATATGAGAAGAACATTCCCAGGACATACAGCCAGAATAAGACCACCACAGAATTGAACAGAAAGTCTGCATTTTAAACAAATACTTGAATATTAAAACTAGCTGTCAACTGGCAAACTTCACTCTTTATTTAACTCAACTGAAAGAATAGTACCTGGAATGTTTATACTGAAAAACTATATGGAAATTATTGAAAAGTAAGATTTGCAAGGTCTGTTTTCTCAACCACTATTGTCTTCTTAAGAAATAAAATTCCTTTACCCTAGAATCATGGGATTGAATGCAGTCTAAAGGCACCCTTTAAAATAAGTGCCCACTTTCATTGGGCATATTGCAGTAAGGGAGAAAGGCACATCACTGATAATAAATAATCATCATAAACTCTGTCTAATTCTGCAGAACTGTGCTAATCCCAGGGATCTATGTGGCTTCAACTTGCCATAAGTGATAGGACTCCATCTTTAAGACATCACATTGTGTCATTTATCTAACACAATCATCACCTGCACAATTACAGTATTAGTACAAAAACAGTTCATAAAGATGTCATCTGTTCAGCAGACAGATTAAGCAGAGCCTCTACCAACAGTAAAGCAAATTAGATGCAAATACATCCTTGAAGTATATGCTTATGTTCTTTCCTGGATAGAACTTGAAGGCTTAACAAGTTTAAATTTCTGATTTAGGAATATAACTAAAACCCCAAAAGAATATACCAAAGTATGATTGTGCAATGAGGCCTATAATTCCTGCCAGGAATTAGAGTAAATGAATCACCCAACATCCAACTATTCCTTGGAATATATGCCTCTAGCAAAGCACATTTTTGTGGTATTGAGCTATACTAACGTGAAAGGTGTCACTTACTACTCTGAGTACAGATTAATGAGTTTGGACTATACTGTATGATATCACAAAACTAGAATTACAGAATCAGAATATCCTGAGTAAGAAAGGACCTACAAGAACCATTGATTCCAACTTCTGGCCCTGCGCAAGACCACCTCAAGGGTCATACCATGTGCCCGAGAGAATTTTCCAAATGCTTCTTGAACTCTGTCAGGCTTAGTGCTCTCACCACTGCTCTGTGCAGCCTGTTCTATGCCCAATCAGCCTCTGGGAGAAGATCCTTTTCCTAATAGCCAGCCTAAGCCTCATTTGACACAACTTCAGGCCGGCCATCACTCAGGTTCTGTCACTGGTAACCATAGGGAAGAGTTCAGTGTCTGCCTCTCCACTTCCCCTCCTGAGGAATCTGCACACCACTATGAGATCTATCCTCAGTCCCCTCTTCTCCAGGCTGCACAAATCAACTGACCTCAGCTAGTCCTTGTATGGCTTCCTCTCTGGACCCTTCACGGCCTTCATTGCCCTCCTTTGGATGCTCTGTAACAGCTTTATATCTTTCTTATTTTGCACTGCCCAGAACTGCCCCCAGCACTCAAGCTGAGGCCGCCCCAGTGCAGAGCAGAGCGGGACAATCCCCTCCCTTGCCCGGCTGGTGATGCTGTGCCTGATGCCCCCCAGGACACGTTTGGCCCTCCTGGCTGCCAGGGCACTGCTGACTCATATTCAACTTCGTGTCAACCAGGACCCCCAGGTACCTTTCTGTGATTGCTTTGCTCATGACACCTTTGCTGTTAACAAGCATCAAATCAAGGAGGGCATCTTCACTAGTCATCTCTCTTAGTACATGTACCATGAAGTTATCATCCAGGTGTTTTAGCAATCTTCTGAACCTGTTTGTACCAGCTGTGTCGTATTCTCACCTTACGTCTAGCAAAAGTCCCCAATAAGGATAGGGGCAGGTGATTTAGAGGAACCCCTTATTTCCTTGAAGGAGGACACCTTCATCGATGTCATCATCCTGGCTGGGTGGCCTATAGTAAACTCTCACAATGGTATTCACTGTATTTCTTTGTCCCGTAATCTTTATAGAGAGACTCTCAACCATGCCATTACCAACTGCAAGGTGTTAATACAACTTGGTATGGTGAAACACAGGGAATTAATAAAACAAGAAAATATTGCAGCAGAAAGCCATGCAATTTTTAATATATTTCAAATGTTGGGAGTAAGACATTTCTTACAGAAGAAAATCTGGAGACAGCAGAGATTTTTACCCTCCATTCAAAGTCAAACAGTGTCTCCTTATATCTTTTACTGTACATGACATGCTGCTTTGAATTGCATTTTATGATGCTGTACTTTGTCTCATGTATGTCATGATAAAATGTGACATGACTGTCAGTTTCATTAAGTCAACAGGAATGAACAAATATCCACATGATTTGAATCTTTTTCTAACCTGGTAAATATTAGCCTATTGGCATATCCATCCTTGAGTAACACAAAAGAGCAGTTCATGCTTCATGGGGCACTCAAAAAAACATTTGGAAAAATGTCTTGCTCAAATTCAAAACTTAGCATTTTTGTCCCTTGTCCAAGTTTGAATGAATGATAACCATAACTTTTTCCCCAGTTAGAAATTGTGATGCATCTTAGTGGTTTATGACTTCAGTTGAACATAAAGTAGAAAGAGCAGGATTTTTTTCTGAAGAAAAAAAGGCTCTCACCTGTAAATATTTTTGTAAAAGAAACAGCAAGCTATACAGATAGAATATTTTCTCATTACAGAGCCAGATTCATTGCAAGAAAGAGTTTGCCCAGTAGCTGAAAAGTAACTTCCTGACAGTTTTTAACCATAGGATTCTCAAAACTGGCTACAAAATTAATGATCCTCTACTTTAGTAAAACCTCCCAGAAAGGACAGAAGTTTACGTGTCTTCTACTCTTTCAAATAGATACTTCCCATGCTTTGTCTCTGCTGTCAAAAAAAAAAAAAAAAGGTGAGATTATACTGTAATACATGCATTAGCTATCTTGCTGAAGGTCCTCAGGGAGGCCAGGCACTGCAGTTTTAAATTAGATAAACCAGCAGTGAGAGAAGTGTTGACACCAGCTATATCACAGAGAAGACTGCAGACATGTGACCTTCACTGTGATTTCACAGTGAGCTCACAATGGCCATTGTTACCCTGTCACATCTCTACCATTTCCACCCCTATGGAAAAAGGGATGCAGCATCGGTCAGTCTGAGACAGGACAGATCTTAAGCGAGGCTGTCTGTGCCCTGGCACACAGGGATCTAAGGCTCGTGAGAGTGGGAGAAGTCAGACTGCAGCTAGTACTAAAGCAGTTATCCAATATGTGAAGACAGTTATGCCCAGGCCTTACTTTCCTTACCCCTCTTCAGAGCCTTTCATTAACTCCCCGAAATACAGTTGCTCCCACTGGTTGAAGGTAGTACAGTCCAGGCTTTGTTTCACTTTTATGAGTGAGAGAGAAAGACACTTTGATAGCTTTGTTCCCGCAGTTTTTTGCAGACTTTTAGCTATCTCAAGCAATATTTTAAAAGGAAAATTTCTGAGACACATTGAAAACTGGAAACATATCCTGCCTGAAAGTCAATTTTTGCTTTTGAAGAATCTCTCTCCAAAAGTTAGGAGTCAGGGCAGCTGGTTCATTTATAGCATCATGTATGTTCCATTTTCACTGTTCTGAAAATATTACTTAGTATGTACATGCTCTATATCTTTTCTTCTAACGTGTCAGCCTTCTAAAATGGATAAAGTACAAAGTCACCCTGTAAATTTAATTACCACAAATACAGAGCAATAGTCAAATGTACTCAGACTTAATAAGTGTGAAAGAGAGAAGAGGATAGACATGTAGGAACATAATCAGGACTCTTTTTGAGTGGGTATTAAAGTCTAGACTGAGATTTAGTTGTCGGTGTCACTGATAAAAAGGATAATTATTGACTCCTGAATTTCAGAGATAAAGGATGCTGTAGGATTTTATAAATTTTCTTGGAATAAGGTACAGTAATATATTAGCCTAGTCTGAAGTTTCTCCTGCTGTGATATTCTTTCCAGCTATTGCCCTGCATAAAAATACCTAAAATCTACTAGCGAAATTCACAGTGTGCAATTTGGCATAGTGTGTCTGGCAGTAATCTCTCTTGTGCATTTACATTGATTTATCATAAACATACTACTTGACATGTTCATCCACAGTATTTGACTACTCTTCCTCTATGTCAAAGTGATTGTGCAGAATCAGGTACAAAATTTGCTCATAACTTCTAAGTTTTGATAGCATGGAGGCTGCAGGTATGGTCTCTGTGAAAAGATGTCAGGGTCTGCCCTGTGTCATCCACAGTCAGCTTCAAATTGGGGAAGTGAGTGAGTGTCTGGGTGGGAGTTTGCCCATTACCCAAAGCCAGCTCACCACATTTAGCAACAAGTAATTGCATTGACATTGTTTAAAATAGAGACACAAAAGTGAGGATTGAAAGCAGTGAGAGAAAAGGGGATTCAAATGAACTTCCTATCCAAAGCGAAGTATTTTTGATCATACAATTTCGACAACATATTTATACACTTAAATAAAGTTACATGGAAAACAAACTAGCACTTTTCTTCCTTTCTGGAAGGATGAAATAGTTCCCTTAAAGACAAAACAAAATTTCAAACACTTGGCTGTGTTTTCCTGACTTAATTACACAATCAGAATGCATATTCTTATTTAACTTAACTAGCCTTTTAAAAATAAGAGACAATAATTAACTCTTTAAAAATAGAAAAGTAGTTTTTGTCTTTCCCCACCAAAAATGCAAATGTTTTTACAAAAATTGTAGTCCAGTTCTAGTTCTGCCAGTAAAAATAATGAAGAGTGAAAAACGGCTTTTCTTCTTTAACTCTGTAATCCTTAAACATAAGGTCTGCTACTGATCTTTCCTTATTGTCTTAAACTTCAATAACAAGATATTTCCCTTAAAAAATAAAAGAAGTTCCACACAAAAATTTTGATTTCTTTAAAAAACCCCACATTTTTTTATTTGAACAATTGCTAGAATTGTATTAAAATTGTATTAAAGGAAAGAAAAGAAACAAAGATGACAGACAAGAGTGGCTACTCACTGTTTATGCCATGAAAAAGCTTTGTTTCCACTTCATAAGCTCAAGATAATTTCCATACAGATAATATAGTAAATCTTCCATTTTTCTTTCATTATAATCAATAGAAACTATAATCACTTCAAGTAGATGATAAGTGACTCTGTCAAATCACATTTGTTTTGATCAGTTGTTATTTTAGGAGATTTCTTGATCCCAACCATTTTTTTTCCAGGTAATAATCTTCTTTAATTTGCACATCACTGCTTTCATACTCGATGGCCTCTCAGTTAATGCTCACTAAAACAGATAAATCGATTCTGCTATGTTGCTCCAATGGTGACAGTTTTTCCTTGTCCTACACATATGAGTATTTTGTCTCAATTCTATACATTAATTGACCATGGAAGCACTTGCACAGCCCAAACCTAATTTATACAGCTCAGACAAGAGCAGCTGCTGGGGCAGAAACTCGAGTGTGAGCAGAGTACTTAAATGGAGTACCCCACAATATCTGAGATGTCATTTCTTCAATATTGATCAAGCTAAAGAACTGTCAGTTGGATTAAAATATAACTGAGGAACTTCAAGGAGACTTTTGAAACCAAAAAGGAGTCGGTTTCAAAAGAAGCATGAAGTATGAAAATTTGTAACTGTGGAAAAAGACCCTGGAGCACGAACTGGAGGAGTGATGCAGTGCCTTCAAAGTCACCCTGCAGAGCCAGGCTGAGCAACCTCCCAGTGGAACACTGGCAGCAGCCAGGGAGGCGATGTAACAGCAGCAGCATGCAGGGACACAGGCCCAGGTGTGCCTGTGGAGGGGGGCTTTGGTAGGGAACAGAGGGCAGGACCACTCACCCCTCCAAGCACACCAGGGAAAAAGGCATGCACTCAATATGGTGGGGATGCTGGTCACCCACTCTGCCAATGATGGAGCGAAGCAGGGTGGCTTAGAGCATTCTGGTGTTGATACCATGATTACTTTTTGCCTTTTCTTTTACACCCCTTTTATATACCCTTTTATATAGCTTTTTATGTATTCTCAGTGCTTTTAGCATGCATACTTGTAATTCTTTAAGTCTGATAACTTAGCACAGACCTAATATTCTGTTAAGCCAGGAGACCATCCTGGAGGCCTCGCAGTTAGAGGTCAGAAAGCCCTATGCTATCCTGAGAAACCAAGGTCTTCTCTAGAACACATCCTGTAAACTAAGATAGGCCCATCCAGGGGGGAATTCCTCAGGATGGGGGGATCATTCAAGCCTTTCATTGGGGAGTCTTTGATAGATATGCTAATTTGTAAGGCTTATAAATCGTATACGCAATTTATTGTCTATATGCATTCTGGTGCGCTTTTTGGCGCATTCCACCCAGAAGAAGTGGTGCACCTTTAAGGATCCTTAAACAAATATCGAGGTAAAAACCCCTTTTCCCCTTAACCATGTCTGGCTTTTAATTTTAAGACCAGGGAAAGGCAACAGTGTTAGCTTTCAAGGTTGCTTAGAAATTTGTAATGTTTTTTTAATAGCTTGCAAGTACCTTGTATTTTCATTTGTCTGCTGTATTGCTGATACAGAGTCTGAATATATAGTTCACTGGTTGCTAGTTAATTGCATGTCATTGATGAATCAATAAACCACTTTGATCATGATTTGATTTAAGCTGCATGAACTGAGCAGTGTTTTCCTGCAACAGCTGGTGTCTTCCTGTCTGTTCTGAACAAGCAAGAAACGGCGGAAGGTAACTCTTATTAAGCAGAATACCGATATTTAAAATTGGAGAAGCCCTTCCATTCATTATGAAGATCTCATGAATTATATTTTTTAAAGAATAGTGAAACACTAAAAAATGTATCTTTAACAGCCTTACTAAAGCACAGAAATACAAGGAACTAATTAGATTAGTAATTTTATCGTAAATTGTGAAATATATTAATCCCATCAACTCCTATTCAGTGAATGAACCTCAAAATCAGTAATTTACAATAAATCTACATCATCGGTGAGATATATTGCAAGTCAACAATGTTTGTGCTTTGAGGTTTTTTTGGCCAACCAGTGTTCAAACCAACACTCTCAACACTCATAGTCTATTATGGAAACTTCATCAGCCTTCCTTCTGAATGATGAAGTGGCCAATTACTACTGTCCTCGCTACACAAGCAGCCATGGATGATGTGGACTGTACATGAACATGCTGGACGTAGTTTGAAATCTTACTGTGCATAGAAATATTTTTTTTTATTTGACAGCCAGGTAAAAAACGATTAATTAACGTTTTAGATAGATTAGAAACTTCTTTATCATTTTTCGGTGTAAAATGTTTACTTGGTTTCAATGTTAAATGTAAATAAATAATAGGTTCATAAAACCGGAGATGAAAAGCATTATGTCATTTTTCTTAGTTTAGGATGTACTCTAAATGATACATGTTATGTTTGAGACCTGAATTAAAATCACTTCTCTGTCTAATTTAGAGAAAGTGATTCTGCCAAGGGGATTCTACTGAGATATTCTCCATATGATGTAGTTCAATGTAATTGCTTAAACATTCATGGACAAGACAGAAAAGTCTGATTCAGACACTGCAGTATGGGTATTAGCAAGCTCACCTCAGGGATAGGACCCCAAGTTGAAGCACATCTTGGTCATGGTTCTTCACTACTTATACCCAGATCACTAGACAACAAAAGTTCATTCATGGATATTACCTACATTAATTTATTGAAAATACAGCTGCAAAATATTGCCTCTATACAGCTTAAAGAGCCTCCATTGTGATGTTTCTATACAACATTCTTCTACTTCTCTTGGAGGTACCCGTGAATAACTGACATGTCATTTGAAAGTATTGATGCAATAATATTGTACTATGTAGATATTATTTTTATTTTGTAAACATCCATTTTAGGGTGTTCTTTGCAAATTGCAATGATAGGCCAGTCCTCCTGCTTCAGTCTGTCACAATCTTTTAAATTTTAACAGAACTGAAAACTAAGTAATTCAAGAAGCTTAATTGCAAAGGCAGTGGGTTCAGGACTATAATCTCAGTCCCTCAGCTCTGCTGTGTTATTACATTGTTCCTGTACAAGAAAAGCAAAATTAATGAAAGCTCTTAAGTTCGTGGGATATTGACCTTCCTTTATAAAACCACCATGAACAGAAAAGATTACCAAAATGAAGATCTTGGGATGCTTAAGAAAATTCTCCTCTATACATCCTCAGTTATACACTTGTTTAGCCAAATCTGCCACCATGTAAAGTCAGCAGAGTGCAAGCATATTAAAGGAATTACTCATAATGTGAAAAAAATTAGCCTAGCTGCACATTTTTGGAAGATCAGGATACAGAGTCAGAGAAAATGAACCAACATACAAGTCTAAAATGTGAAAGGACAAAATTATGCCGGTCCAGTCATATGTGCAGTAAAATGAGACTTTGAGTATGACCAACTCCAAAACTATCCCACAAAACATTATAAAGTATTAAAGAACAATAAATAATGAGTTATTCAAGGTCACAAAGGACATTTCCCCTTGGAAATGTCCCATGGCCTCTCCCTCTTTTCAAATAACATTACAAGACTCCTCTGTGTGGTTTCCGGACATAAACCTCTGGTGCTGCAAATTATTTCCACACAGGGAGATG
>VWZT01000183.1:0-80112 GCA_013397055.1 Pachycephala philippinensis
CCATGCTGGAGCAGTTCGTGGAGAACTGGAAGCAGGGCAGAATGGGCAGGACTCATATTGGATAAATTTGTGGAGGACTGCCTCCAGTGGGAGGGACCCCAGGCTGAAGGAGAAATGCGTGATGAGTCCCCCCTGAGGAGGAAGGAGTGGCAGAAACAGTGTGTGATGAACTGACTGCAGCCCCCATTCCCCATCCTCCATCCCTCTGTGCCACTGGGAGTGAAGCTGAGCCCAGGAAGAAGGGAGAGGTGGAGGGAAGGTGTTTTAAGATTTCGGTTTTATTCATCATTATCCTACTCTGAATTTGATTGGTAATAAATTACATTAATTCCCTGAGCTTAGTCTGTTTCACCCATGATGGTAACAGTGAGTGATCTCTCCCTGTCCCTATCTTGACCCACAGGAATTTTGTTGTATTTCCTCTCTCCTGTCCAGCTGAGGAAGGGAGTGATAGAGCAGCTTTGGTGGGCATCTGGTGTCCAGGCCACATCAGCCCACCAACAACTCTTGATTTTGTGTTACAGATCATTGTGTTTTACATTACAGATGGTGCACAAAGCAACTACACCTCACAACATGGTATGTTATTGTGAAAGAAACCTGAAATCCAAGCAGCTGACACAAATTTTCACAAGTTTAACACAGGGATGCAAAGAGCATTTGTCAGCGCATCTGACAGATGCACAGTTATCTTTGCCCATAAGCTTTGCCATAATACTGCTGGACTTGCACTGAACTTGACAGTGAAGACAACACTGGTTGTCACTTCAGTAAGCTCTGATTTCCCCAATGACCGCTATTCAAAGAACATCACTCACTCACCAGAAAATTAAAAAACACATCAACAAACTGCCCAGACCCTTGCAAGTGCTTAATTATCTACAGTCTCCTTAATACAAATTGGAGCATCGACATTGATGCTCCTTGACTCAGCTTCAGAAAGAGAAAGAAATAATTTATTAAAAACAGTCATTCAATATTCATCTGGGCTGCAAAATTCGCAAGCAGAAAAATGTAAGGAAGGAATAAGTGGTAGGGACAAAAAGGTTAAAAGCTGCTGTTTAAACACTAACAAATGAACACGTCTTAGACCTTAGTAATTGAAAGAGAAAATTATCTATTTTCAACTGATATTTCTATCTATTTTCAAAGCATCTGAGCAATTTCTTTTTGTTACTTTCCAGTGCTAGGCATGCTGACAGGCAGAGCTACATAAAATACAGCACAGCAGCAGGAGAAATAGCACATGGTAGTGTCATGTCTTAAAACAGCACAAGACTTTGGCGCCTGTTCAGACGCCAACACAAACAGAGGTTTCCTGTTAGATGCAGCCACCACAAGGACAGCAAAGCAATCTCCAGGAGTACCAGCTTCCTGCTCCGCCAGCCTTCACAAACCCACATCCAGACACCAGCCACACAAAGGTACCCCTGTGGTTGCCCCATCCCACGTGCTAATGCCTCCCTCCTGCAGGCTCTGCACCACAGGTAGGTCACCGGCCCATTAATCCAGCTGGATGCCCACATCAAAGCGACCACCTGAGTTCACCCTATTTTCCACTGTTGGCTCTTCAAAAGACCCTGATCAGGCCTGATGCTGCTGAGAGCCACAGCCAGGTGTCCTCACATCAACCCAGCCTCTGTGCAAGTCTGCTCATAGAGTGTCATCACTCACAGGATGGACCTCCCAGAGCTTATGACACCAAACCTTCAGCAATTAAAATGTGGAGATGGGAGTAAAATCCTGATTTATTTAAGTTTGCTTCTAACTCCACAGTGTCAGTATTTAGCAAGAATTTCTGTTCAGCGTAAAGGCATCAGAGGCTTTCACCTGGAGGATGCTGACCAGATGCTCCCTTGCCCCAGCCTGCATAACACACAAGGTGTGGGAGGTGGCATCTACAGCCCACTGAGACCTCAACTCCCCTGCATCACAACCAACATTGTCCTTTGAATCAGTTATCAGGGACCTCTCAGAGCCTAACTTTTGTAAAACTTTGCTGTACGGACAAAGACTGAATTTGAGCCTGTCAGCCCACCCCAGAGTAAAGGGCTTGGGTCAGACCACACTGGCTCTTCACATGGATTAGCTCCTGCTTCATTTTCAAAGACAGATCTACAGAATCCATCTCCTCAGTGACATGTAAAACATGTACAATTTTCCCCCTTCTTTTCCCTCACCTCTTGGCTGTCTTCTGCTATGAGACTGAGAAGGTCTTTGTATTTATTCATGTTTAAGTGAGATGTCAACATAGCTGGCGAAGGAAAAGAAAATGAAGATTAAAGCCCCCAACCTTTGCCAAATGAGTGAAGCTTATACAAGCATTATAGTTTTTGTCACCATGCACAGATGTGACTGAGGATATGGAGTTATTGCTACTTTTCCTAAGTACTGGTAGGGCTGAGAGCTATGAGGCCCCTTGGCCAGCCTCTGAGTCTAAACAGGCTTTTGCATTTTCACAGGGCTAACAAGTAGTAAGCACCCCCATGACCATCCTGCTTGGCACTTCATTGGCATTTGATGTAGTGGTCAACTCTTGCTTCCAGGGCTTCCAGTGGAGACAGTGTCCTGCTCCCTGCATGATCCAGGTGCACAGGAGTCTGGTCAGGCTGCTCCCTGGGGAGGACCAGAGGCTGCAAACAAGCAGCCCAAACACGGCACACATTCCTGCTGCAACACCCTTCCAGAGATAAAAGAAGAGGAAAGAAACAGCTTTGGAAGAAGGGATTAGATGGAGCTCATGGACACTGTAAGACCTGTATTCTGAGATTTCACATACATTTTTCAAGACTGTGCATTTGAAGACTTGGTTGGGTGTGTGCCTCCCCAGGGACAGGGCACTGCTGTTCAGTTCTGCTTCCCAGATGTACAGAACGGGGCCCCTATGGAGTTAATCACCAGGCAAAGGTTCAGCCATCCTGACAGAGCAAATACTCAAAACAGTAAAAAAATGTGGTGGTTTTAATCTGCATGGATCTCCCTGCAGGCCTAAGGAGGCCAAAGCTGGACTAAGCTGAGCTGACCCGTGCTATCAGACAGTGACAACACCGCTGCGCCTGAGGCATTTTATTGGTTTACCAGTCACAGCAAGCAGGTTTCAAAAATAATCATATGTGGAGTTCGGCTTGTTTTTGCAAACATTTTGTTTTTTCTTGTGGGTGTCACTAGATGGCAGAGCCCATCACAGGACTCCTACAGCTACATTCCTACAGCTTCCAATATTTGGATTTCAATTAAGCAGTACATTCCTGGGGTTTTCAGTGGCTATCTCTGGGGTAATTATAAAATCAATGTCCTTTAAAACAAACAAAGAAAGCTTACAAGTTAACGATATGAATGACTGAGCTATCTTAATATACTCCATGTTTGGGATGATGACATAAATTTAACCTTTGACTTAAAAATTATTTAAAATATCATGCCTGAAGACTGAGTACCCTCTGAGAAGGCACTATTTGGTGCTCTAATGTCTGAATCTCTGTGACACTCTCTGGAGCAAAGGCAGCCAGAGAGTTCAAGCTCCTCATGCTGGGAATCTGCATTTCAAATGCAAAGCAAAACGTCCCTGCCTGGATGGTTAATCTGCAGTTCATTTATGCACTGAAGTTACTGACAGCAGAAGATGAAAAGGACAAGTCACAAGAAACAGATAACCTGGGAAGCAACCTGCACATATCCCAGCATGAAAAGCTTACAGCAGCTGTGTCCTGTTATTATTTAAACCACCTGGGCTGAGAACAGGCTTTAACTAACTGCTACTTCATTATGGTAGACTCATTAAAAATATTAATAATACAGAATCCACTTTGTCAAGAGACTGAACCACATTCTCGGCAACTGCTGGCATCTGCAGGGAACCCCCCATCATTTGGGAAGGACCTTCACTGTGAGACCGAATGTCTCCAACACTGGGCCACAACTGGCAGTAACCACAATTCAAACAGGCACACAGAGACACACAGAGAGGTAGGTCTGTGCCCTGGTTCTGGCCAGGACAGGGTTAATTGCTGCAGTAGCCAGGAGGAGGAATGGCCAGGAAGGGGAGGTTATTCTATACCTCCCTACATCATTTTCCAGGGATGGGGGAAGGGCTCCGTTCTGGATGGTGCAACATGGCAGAGGGAGCAGTCAGGCTGGGGGGTATCCACGTGAATTATTTGCCTCTTTCTTTGTACCCTCTGTCATTGGAATTGTTGTTGTTACTGTTTGTTTCCTTATCTCATTGCCGTCTCCAGTAAATTGTTCTTTTCTCAAGCCATGATCTTTACCTTTTGTGCTTCTAGTTCTCCTCTCCATCCCACTGCAGGGGAGGAAGAAGGGAAGGGGGTGTGAATGAGTGGCAGTGTGACCTGGAGTGGTTTCAGTGGGAACTATAAATTGGAGAATACCATTCCTAAACAACAACAGTACGACATATATAGGTAGATATATATATACACATACAGACTTAGAAGCAGAAGAAAACAGCTTAGCCACCAACTACTGCTATGAACAATGGATTGCTCAAAAACAGCAGAATCCTGCTGCACACATCTCCAAGTTGTTTTATATCTATCCATTTTTCAGTAAAGGCTCCCCTTTACAATATAATTTACTGTAGGAAACTATATATATCAACTGGTTGTTAAAGCTCTCAGAAAGGAAGACAGAGGCAATCTTTATGTCAGTCAGAGTTCAGCTGGAAAATTTTGGCTTTTCTCAAAAAAACACAGAAACCGAAGTGTTTCATACAGCTTTGGAAAATCATGGGAAATTGTTCTCCAGGAAATTAAATCTCTGTAACACCTTCATCCTATTAGTCTACTTGCCAATTACTTCCCTCCCCATGATTGTGATGCTCTCAGAGAAATGAATAGACTATCATTACCCTGCTCCTGACAAGCCAAAGCCCTCATGCTTTAACTGCTCCTTTTTTTTTCCATAAGTGCTACCCATGGGGACAGTCAAGCAGGCCAAACCCTTCTTGTTCACAGTGCTGCAGGTGGTGAAGGGGAACTCCAGGATTATGTTCTCCTTCCTACCCTAGGATGCCTAGGGCTGCTGCCGGGAAGGTTCTGCACAGTGGGGTGTTACCACATTGGAGGTTCTTCTTTCTCCCCAGCAAACGCTAAAGGGTCCCAAGGAATCCAATTATCCCTTAAAACCCACCAATTTTAATTAATATCTCTGGTTTCAGTGAGAGTAGTGCCATACTCAAATTCAGGGATTAAGATTCAGTCCCGAGTAACCCAGCAATGCCCCAAGAGAAGCTCGAAGAGCTTCAAGAGACATTTGGGGTAGAAGATGCATCTTTGAAGACCAATCCTACGTGGCCCCTTTAGGATGTCTACATTGAAACCTTCAGGATGGGAACAGAATCATCTACTGGTCAGCACCAGGGGTGCCCATGTAAACACCTACAGGAAAAAAAGGCAATTTCAGGAAAAAACCAAGCCAGCTGTGTCACTGACTTGGTCTCTCGAGAAAACTGCTTTTCCAGAGTATTACTTTAGGGCTATTTACTCCTAAGTGCCGCCTTTCAATTTCATTTACCCCAGAACTGATTTTGTTTTGAGGAAAGGCATCCACAGCTGTTGTCCGATTATCTCCTGGAGAGAATCACATCTCTTTAACCTTTTTCTTCTTTTTCTTTTTTTTTTCCTTATATTCAGCTCCTTCACAGGGCTCATCAGAAAAGCCTACTAGGGATAATTAAGTATGTAAAGCGCCTTAGCTAACCAAAATGAAAAAGCTCCTTGAACATTCACAATACATAATCATAGGAGAAGTTTTGAAGGACATGAAGACAGCTGACAGTGTCTTGAGTTTGCATGTGCTGTGGCCACTAGGAAGAAAACTCAAAATAACAAAAACCCAAGCTCTTGAAACCGCATATTCACCATTAAACCTCACCAGAACAACAAGGAGCAGGAGCACTTTCTAGCCAGCTCTGGGGATAATGAGTGAATACGAAATGTGAAATACGTGAAGGTATTAGCCTTTCATCTTTCAGCCTGCTAGTGCGAACCCCAAGTTAGCAGTAACAGGAAACACAGCTCTCACAGGACACAGGTGGTAGCATCAGCACAGGCCTAAGCTGAAAGAATATAAAGAAATACTGTGCTTTCTGCAGGCTACCCTGCCATGCCCAATTTTTCTTAGGAAGCATTAAAAACATTTGTTCTGCACTGATGACATGGGCCTGTCTATAGGAGAGAAATTCAGTGAGCTGAAGTGTTCTTTTCCTTTTGATTACAAATTTCCTTTTAAATATAAATCGAAGAACAGAAAGAAACTGCACACACAATGAAATGCCTAGAACCTGCACCCAGATACACTAAATTTCCATGCATTTTCTCAGAACAAGTGTTTGTCACTCATTTCTGGGAATATCGCTTGCCATCCCCATTTCAAACATTTTAAGGAATTATTTTACCACAAAAGCTTTCAAGAGACCTCACGCTACTCTTTGCGGCTTCTCCCTGCCATGCCCCCTCCCCAGTCTCTCTCCAGTACCTGATCAGCCTCTTAGCTGTGCTTCCCAGACCCTTAAACCAGATTATTACACCTCCATTTAAAAAGAGTCTTTAAGTAAAAGTAGTATTTTTATACAGTCTTGATTTTAGTACTTGTATTAATGTGGTACTCTCTGCAAGTAATACCTCCCAGTATTTGGAAGTGAGGATAATGGTCTCAAGGTTATTGATAGCAACAAGGTTCCTTCCTCCAGTGCATAGCTCTAAATAGCCATGCACAGAATCCTCTGCAAACAGGCTAAAACTCTGAAATCTGCCATTAAACCCATGTGTCAGCTGCTCACCTGGCACAAGCATCTGCATAAATCTCCCTGGGGCTGCTAAAGTAGGTTATTTAAGGATGTTAGGGGGGTTTTTTTCTGTTTTTTTTTTTCTGCAGGTTTGGAGGCTATGTCAGGCTTGCAAGGCTTCACTGCTTCACAGGGAATGAGCCAAAAGGGCAGGCAGTGTGGCTATTATCCAAGCAGAGTGTAGCTGAGCACGAGCACGGCTTATAATGATAATGGCTCAGATATCACCGCCTTGATAGAGGCTCAGATATCACTGCTTCCAATGGCATAAGCTACCGGTTGCACACTGGTGTAGAAAAAACTTGTTACTTTAAAGATTTCTTAGCAAGTGGCAAGACTTCTTTGTGAGCAGGAAGGAGGACTGTTGAAAGATGCTAATACACACACATTTCACATGATGTTAGAAACACAAAACAGCCCAGGTTGGAAGGCCCTCAAAAGACCATCTGGTCCAATCTTTCATGGGAGAGAGAGCTTAGCTGAAAAATGTGGTTTGAAATCTAATGTCATCCACAACCAGATAATCAGCTGTCCACATCCTTAAATTGCTGCATATTTAAGTACTATAAAAAATGTTGAGGACAGCCTCACTAACTTCAATAAGAACTCTACTAATCATTTTTTTTAATTTACCTAATGATCATCCCTCTGATATAATCCTGCTGATATACTCATCCAGTAAAAATTAGCAAATGGCCACCTAAAATTTGCAAAACTCCAAAATAATAATTTCACCCAAACGAAAAGCATCAATGCAGAAAAAAAGAATCAAAAGTATAAGCAAAACAGTATGGTATCCTACCAGATTAGTAACAGATCTTTCCATGATTTTTAAATGGGATCAGTTATAGGAAAATTATTTGACAGCTGAGAATACATTGTCTAATTTCATCCCCTAGAAGCATATTCCAGACCTACTTTTGGCTCTCCAAGCAATGTTGCTGCCTCCACTGACCTCAGGTCTGGACCTGTATGCCTTCAGCCATGCCAGTCATCCATTGCCTCTGGAGGGCCCCTCTTATTCTCAGTTGTTGCACAGGATCAGGAAGACAGAGGAAGAGCCTGGGCTAATGCACTCTTGCTAAGGTTTTCCCATTTCCTTCGAGCTTGCTATTTAATTAAAATATGAAGATAGTAGAAAAAAAGAAAACTCAGCAAACCACTTCTTCACTTGAAGTCTACTGAATTCAACACAAGTCTGTTTCTGGCGGGTTTTGACATGAGCTTGTCTATGGTTTTAACTCTCAGTTATATCCTCCAGTGGTCTCCTGGACTAACTCCTTCCTGTCCCTGCAGACCCACAGCTCCTCCTGCACAGATGGTGGATGCTCCAGGCAGTCCTGGCCATATCCTGGCTGGAGGGGTCCAGGTGACACCCACAGCACCATCCCCTGATATTAAAAGTGAAGGACTCGATGAAGCTGTATTTAATGAAGCTGTATTTAAATAGTATCATATGGCCTCTTCCTCTACTGTTCCAACTTTCTGTTACCTCACACACACTGATGTTCACATGCTGGCAGCAATCTTAGAGATTTTGGGTTGTTTCATTTACCAAGACAGAACTTTCATTTAGTTTAATAACATTCAGCTGTACGAGGTGCCTGAGCGTGTTGCCTGTGCCATAAGCATCTGCCTCAGAGGTTTTCACAGGTCAGCAGCAAATTGCAGTTACTGGCATCATCTGACAAGTGCCCAACTGCTGGACAAAAAAAAGGGAAAGGTAATTTTTAGGAATGAAAAACATTCTTTTGAATTAATTTCTTCTAATGTTGTTGTAAGGGCTCATAACTGTCATGTAAAATTAGGGCAGACAAGTGATTCTAACAGGAAACCAATCCAGTTTTTACTGACAAACTTCCACAGCCAGATAGTTTTGAGGGTTATCACAGAGCACATGCACTTCAACCCAAATCTCAGAACATTTGTAGAAAGAGCCATTAAAGCCAGTGGAGGTGCTTGGCCAATTCAAGTCTCCATTCCGGTCTTTGCAAAGGCCATAAACCTTTCTTCCCTCCACACCACCAGCCCGTGGTGGTGCAAGACCTGCACCTAGTGCCAGGTGAGGCAAGGGAGCACCCTTCCAGTTACAGCTGAAATGAACCTCGGCCAGACAGAAGCACATGTAACTCCCCATTTGTTCATGGGGCACCTTCCCAAGATGCCAGCTTACTAAGTGATGAGCTTGCCAGGCTGCTGGTCAGCTATGATTTAAGGTTGAGGGGCAATCCCTGACTCGTGTTCAACACTTTTAAGCATTGTTTACTGTCTCTGGGTGATGATTTACAGGGTTTGATTACCCATTTTTCAAAACGAGCAAAAGTGAGATTAAAATGTTTTAGAAGCAACTGCTGGTATTAATCTCTGCAGCAGGGGCTGGGAGCAGAGCTGTCACTCAGGGATGGGATGGCATCCCAGCTGCCAGCACTGCTACAAGGCAAGAATCATTAAAAGCAAATACCTTCTCGCAAGATAGACTGGTGACGGGGAGAAGCACGGCCAGGCAAAGAGGGTTTCTGAACAGTATCCAACACACACACAACAGCACTCAAAATTCACTGACCATCCTCTGCTGATTACATCTCAGAAAGGTAAAAAAAAAAGAGCACTGTAACATTGCCAGCACTTTGTAGGAGTATCGCACATGCATTTTAAATATCCGTATTTCAATCACCTGCTCCTTTGCACCTAACAGGGAGCAAAAATTAAAGCCCAGGCAGGAGTAATAAACTGGGCTGAAGGGAGTTGCTTTGATGAGGCCCCAAGAATGGGATGGAAACTCCAAGTATGGAATGCTGAGAAGCAGACAGGAGCAGACAAGCAGTGGGCAACCTCCCTGTTCCCTCCCAATCTGAGCCCTCTCTAGCCGGGACTGGCGAGAATTTATCTTACCTTCCAGGGGGAAAAAACAGGAACAAAGAGGGAGAGAGAACATCAAAGTAACTTCTCACTAGACTTCAAACTGCACAATAATATCCTCCCCATGAGGGAGAAAATATATTAAAAAACACCAAAAAAACCCACCAACCTACAAGTCACTTTGCTGTTTTCAAGGGGTTTTGCAAATACCTGAACAATCACAGTTATTAACAGTAGCTACATTTTTGTGCCTGATCCACAGAAGCAAGAAATGCAGAGAGGGAAGTTCAGTGTGCTGCACTCCAAAACTAAATAAATCATAATTACAGACTGCTCTGTTCCATCACAAGGAGAGATAAACATTACTTTCTCTGCTGGTCTGCCCACCCCCCTGCCTGCACCACCTTTTTTTTTCATTCCTGAAAATAAAATAAAAAAAATAAAAACAAAAGCATTTACTGTAATAATTTACTGCTGAGGTCAAGAACACACTCTAGGGGTGGTAGTGGCAAAGAGGAACTACAGTGGGAATACAAACAGATACTTTCCTCCTAAGCTGCTTTGATGTGCCATTCCTGGAAGACTGCCTTTCTTCCCTTTATAGCTTCGGGCCTGTGAAGACTTTACACTTTTTCTTTTCTTATTATTTTTTTTTTCTTCTTTCTCCCAGATATCCTTAACACAGGACCTTTTCCCGACCTCACAGTAATAACAAACAGGAGATGAAAAATCTATGTGCCACCTTATCAAAGCCATCTGCAGAATATAAGCTTTCATTTAAAAATAAAAATTAAACTTCTAGCCTTTAAAGGTTGCAGAGATAACCTTCTCTATGTGAACTGATCCACAGCCATCCTCTATTACTATCCTCCTTTGTCAGACTTTCCTGAGGTCCGGAACTGCTCCCCATAATCAAATGGACTATTTGGGAAAAACTATTTCACAGATAATGGTTGGCTTGTCTTTCCCAAGTGAAATACCACTGGTTTCTCACTGCTGATACATAAAGCTGATAAGCAGAAGCAAAGCCAGGCTTCTGCCGTACTCTCCGTGAATTCACAGTGGCAAAACACGGACACCTATAAAACATACGTATATCTAAGCTCCATGCTCACGACCCTCATTATAGTTCACCCAGAGAAAAGATCACTTTTGGGTGGAATTCATCTTGCCAGCCTGCCAGGTCTGCAGGCAGAGCCAGGCACTACTAGGTGTGACTCCTCACACGCATCAGTGACACTGGCCTTAAGGCGAACTGCTCTCAGGCTGCCTGACTCTGAAGGGAAAAAATGGCCTTGGTGCTCACAGCTCCTACTAAAGACATGGCAGGGAAATTATTAGGAAGATAAAGGCAAAAATGACTGCCCCAAATGATGGATGAGCCCTGCTGCAGAGATGAATTTTTTCCAAGTTCTCTGTTAATCACGCGGCGGAAAAATCTCTCCTCCCTTCAAACAGCTATCGCTGTGATCTTGACCACAGAAACAAGCCTCCCTGGCCAAATTGGTAGGCCTAAGCATTCGTCCATCATGTTCAGTTTTTTATCTCCAAATGCAGTCCCTCTTTCCCCAAGGAACAGAAAAGGAAAAAAAAACTCAACCAAACAAAGAGAAAAATAGACAAAGAGAGACGCAACACATCCCCAGTTAATTATGTATTGATAAAGCAGTGATTCATCCATCCTGAACCTAGTGGACAAGTGTGAGAGAAGAAACACAGAACTGATTTTATTTATCAGCTGCACAGAAAGGCTCAAGTATTAAACATTTCCTGAAGACTATACTAGTAATCTTCACTCTCGTCAAGGGCAATAAAAGGTCAGGATGAGCGGGTGGAGTGAGTTTGTGTGTGTGTGTGTGTATATATATATATGCATTTCTTTTTAAAAATAACTCTTTTTAGATTTTCCAAGCCATGGGACTATCACCTTCCTTTGCAACCATTCTGGTGCCTACTGACTTTCATTAGTAAGCAGCAGTTCTAATTCAAAGTAAAAGACTTCTCACAAGGACTTTCAGTCATTGGGTCTTGTAATGCACTCACCAGGAGAACCACAAAAATTCTGGCCTTCAATAACTGTTCTCTGTGTAACTACATGGAGCGGTGAAGACATCGAACAATGTTTTCTTGGATAAAAGCAATTATACTGAGCTCCTTGCTTTTGTATATCCTTGCAATGACTGAAGTCTCCTCCTGTCTCTGCTCAGTACTGCACTGACAGCATCAGAATATGATACCTTATTTTATTTTGTTCTGGCCAGTATTTTTTTTATGCATCAGCAATCAGCTGGTTTTAACCCACACTGACAAATAGCCTCCTCATCTTTAGCACCCTCACCTATCTTTATCTCATCTGTAAAGATTTCATACCATTTTCTAGGTTGCTGCCAAAAATACTGAGCAGCATCAGGACAAAAAAATGCTCCCAGGAGTACCTAGTGAGAAGTAACCTCCTCACTGATATCCTCTCCCTAACAATGACATTTTGACACATGTCATTAAAGCATTTTTAATCCATCTAGTATGTAGTGTCATGTCTACACAAGTCAAAACAAAAGATCTGGTGGCATGAAGTCCAAAGCCTTGTAGAAATGCGAGTACACTCTAACAGCAGATTTTATGTTAGAAAACATGTCTCTCAATCCCGGATTGGCAGAAATCATCTTTAGAGATATAGTAGCTTCATAATGAAGTGACATCAAAAACTTTTTGCTTTACTTAACGGAAGAATGCAAGAAGATGCAGAAAACGAAGTCATAAATCCCCAAAACAGTGTCAAAAAAGCAGGTGTTAACAAATACAGGAGTGAAGAAGAAAATGTCAGCGAATTCAGAGTAGAATTGAGTATTTTATTCACAGTAAGAATACAAAAAAAATCCAGCATATTAATCTGTAAATTATTCCATTGTTTCCTAGAACAAAACTGCCTAAGCTACATGTGCTATCACGAAGCTGAAAAAATCATCGAGCAATATATTGCTTCCATTATTCAAAAAGATGAATAATGATCCTTTCAGGTCTTAAATTCCCTGTCTCTAACAGACAGAATAAACCTTGCCTATGTCAGCAACAGCATGATGCAACTGGAGCACGTCTGTACAGCAGAGTAATGGGTTCTGAGGAGCCCAGAGCCATACTCTGTGCATCGTGGGGTGTGCTCCAGCCTGCTCCCGTGGCTGCACACCCATGCCACTGGAGTGCACCAGGTGCTTATCCCCCAGTTCATTTTTCCAAAAAGGCAGCAGATTTGGGCCCTCTGGGACTTTTTCCCAATCCGGATCAAAGCCCAGTAAGTGGGGGCAAATGGATTTGCTTCCAAAAATCCCTCAATCCAAACATATCCACACACACGCAGAGATCCCAAACTGCTGAAGGAGGGTGAAGTCTGGATGCAGACGGTGAGCAGGGATCATTTAAAATGAGCAGAATGTTTTTTTAAGAGTCAGGAAAGCCGTATCTTTACTAGTGTGACATTTTGGAGCTGACTCCATACTGATAAAATTTTAAACCATTAGTAACAGATGTGAGCAGAGAAACATCATTAACAAATTTATTGATAACAAAAATGCCTGTAGGACACAACTGGCACTGGGTCCTACCACAACCACCACTGCAGGAATGGAGGGATGCTGCCTCAAAGGGAGAAAACATCTTGGAGATCTACTCTCAGGATATTAAAATACAGATATCACTGCCTGGATCTGGGGAAATTCCAGTTATTTTTGTGTCATGCACATCCCCCAGGATGTGCCTAAGCACTTACTCCCACAGCTCACCACCTCCTGTAACCACTGTGTAGGAGAGGAATGTGGTCTCACCACAGAGCCCTCAGTGTGGATGAGAACGAAGCATAAGGCACTTGGACTCCCACTAAGTATCACAGTATTTCCAAACACTTTTCTCCCAGCTTTAAGCCAATTTTCTGAGCTTTGGCCAATATATTGGATTATTTCTAATTTTACCACAAACAAAAAAAGCATGATCCACAGACTGGGGCGCACCCTTTTCTTTTTTTTTTTTTTTTTTTTTTGGCTTTCAAAGCAGCCATTTTCTTCATTAGATCATATTTGTTTGCTTTAGACTTCAGAAATAAATAGCAGATGACATTATGCTGCAGTTACTGTATGCTGTTGTTTTATCCATTTTTGTATTTATTGAAATGCCAATTTCCATGCATGAATTTTTCCCCAAATGATAACACCCTCCCGCACATGTTCCTATTTATTTTACACCCTGGAAATGATGTTTCTGGAGGTAACCCCACACCGTTCCCAACCACTGTAGCCAACTGCAGCCAACAACCCTTACAGTACTAAGGGGTCTGTCCTTATTTTATCTTGTTTTAATTCAAAATCTTTTTGAATTTGAAGCTGCTTCTTTAACCCTGTCCTCCTCAACAAATGGAAAAGAAACAGGCCTAGGTTAGTATAAGCTGAAATACTGTATTTAAACAATTCTCAAAGGATCCCACTGGAAAACAAAAGAAAACAACAAAACCCCCAAACAAACAAAGCTCAGGCTTGTCCTGCTGCTAGTGTTCTTTGCTGCTCTCTAACACAGCACACTCTAGAAATAGGCAAAAACATCCAAAACAAATCACAAGAAGTAAAAAATTCCATCATGGAACAACAGCCCTGAGAATCCTACCGATGAAAACAGGACCTGTTTTTTTGCCACAGCAGGTCTGAAGGCTTTGACTCAAGGTCAAAAGCCTGGTAAGAACCGAGGTCCAACTGATGGGCAAAGCCTCGAGCAATTTCACAGCAGCCAAACACCCACGTCCTGCAGGCCAGACAGTGTTGTGTGTGGTGGGGTGGTGCCAGCACCTTCTTCACCCACCTCCCCACCCAGCATCCTGCTCCTCAGAGCAGCCTGCAAGTCCTGGGCTTGTCCTTAGGGAAGGGAGGAAAATGTGTCCTCTTTTTCTCTGTAATGATAAGGCAGGACTGTACAAGGAGGAACCCAACACGGATGCCTCTCTTCCATCCTGCTTTTGCCCCACCAGCAGAAGAGATGTATCTACCATGAGAGTTAAATCAATGAGTGCTACAGAAAAAGCATTCTTGGGGCCCAGTCCAAGACCACAGATTCAATTCCCCCAGGAATACAGGCACGGAGCAGACATGCATATTTAAAAACAAAAAGCAAAAACTCTACCAAGCAAAACATCTTCCTGCACGCACACACTGCTCCATGCTGGCAGGGAATAAACCACAGAAGACAAATTCTGGCCATCCCGCTTAATGCCCAAGATGATAGTTATGAGAAGGGAGGCAGCTGAGGCAGATGATGCAATCCCACATTAGAGCACCATCACTGAGGTCTAGTGCAAACACAAGAGGACTACATCTCAGACGTACTTTAGGAGGAAAAGCACTGTCCCTACAGAAAACCTAAGGACATACGATGGGTAACGTGCCATGGAGCTGTACTTTCTGCAATACATGTTTGCGTGCCACATGACCAGACCAGTATCATCTTATAGCCAATACACAAACTGAGGGGGTTGCGAGAAAGGGAAGGGTTTCACTCATTTTTCTTAGGATATCTAATTGCTTTTGGTGTTTAGAGAAATATAAATAGCTATATCATCACAAGGCAGAGATTAGATATAAAATGTCCCTTGGAATGTAAAAAACAGATTCTTAAAAAGCTGTTCTCTTTTGAAGCATGTGGAATAAGGCCATTATTTGACACACTGCCCAAAGAAGGGGCATTTCATGGAGGAAAGATTCACGTGAGCCTTCCTCTTTGAGAAAGCAAAGACAATGTTTTGTTCCTTACGAAAAGAAACATATTACTATCTCATCTGGAGCAAGAGTGATTTCACTCTTTAATATTCATGTGAGAAGGCAAATAGTTCATCCTTTAAAGTTTGCTTGTTTATCCATGTAATGAATGTCATGCTTCACAGAAAAAAAACGAGTTTGGTGGTGGTGCAATTTCTTTGTGTGCTAGTTTTAGTTCTCCATTTTTTTTAAGAAAAAACCTAGAACACCAATATTAATTTTCTGCTAAGTGATCAGTGATCTATTTAATATCATCTGTTACAGAACAAAGCAGCCTTAGGATGGGCTTGTTGAACTTTAGCAGGTTCAGTATCGAAGTCTCTGTTGATTTCTTTCTCACTTCCTCCAGTGCATCCTGTAGCAGGATAACTGGCAAGTTCTTAGCACTTAAAACTGTTTTTCCCAGGATGATGAGTCACATTAAACATACTTTCAGTGAAAGCCCTGATTAACATTTTCTTCAGAAAGCCTGACCAGTGGCATTAATAAGTCTTTTAAAACCTTGAGCACTGTGGATGCCCTCTCCCACCTCACTGGCAAAGCAATGTCATCCAGAGTAAGAAGATGTCCAAACTCTGTTTTTAGAAGCAGAGAATTCCAGATGGACAGTGTGGCCAAGCCTGTCACTCATCTGTGGGAGCAAAGGCAGACTAGAGCCTCAACAGCTGAATACTTACCAAAAAAAAGCACATTAACTCTGCACTGCTGATGAGATCAGCATCACAGTTGTTGACATCTTCTGCTCCCCTTCTCTCTGCTGATCCATACAATGAGAGAGGATCAATTTTGAAAGCTCATCAACACCTACAATTATGACAAAGTACATCCAGGAAAAAGGCTGAATTTGCATGAGTATTCCCCAGGGAAGCTGACGTTTCATTGTCCCAGGCAATTGACTACAATGGAAACATCATCAAGCCTCAAGTGTACTCTTGTCCTCAGAGGGCTCTCATCTCCCTGGTACTAGAGGACCTTATGAAAGCTAATGTATTTACCACCAGCATCACTTCTGTAAAAGAATGCTTTTATCCCTGCTCACAGAGAAAAGCACAAATCTGTGGAAATACTCCATACCAAACTGCGACCAGGATCAGGAGGAACTGCCTATATACTTTTCAGGGGGTCTGAACATACGTATTTGCTGAAAATCCTCCAATGTATCATTTTCAGGCAAGAAAAGGGACTTGAAGCCCCCGCCCTGTAGCAGCTCATCCTTTCCAGGGGACCCACAGTCCCATGAGCAGGAGGCTGAACGTGACTAGCAGGGTGCAGTCCCCAGGTGCTGAGCACTTCTCACATCACATCAGTCTACCCCAATCAGTCCACAGATGCCCTCCACCATGCCCGTGAATTGTGAAAGTGAGAGAGGCATCAAAGAGGCCTGTCATAGGCATGTCATCGCCAAAGGCAGGGGTGTGTTAGGTCCACCCACTAGCTGAGCTGGAAGCTGCCTTATTTATTTGGAGAACACATGACTGTCTTCCTTCCCCATGTGTAGGCTGGAGGACTTCAGATTGGAGCAGTATTCCAACACCATGGAGGAGTGCAGGAGTCCACAGTCACATGTGGGCAGTTTGCTTAGTTACCCCCAGCTCAGTCCTGACCAGCCTTGCCAGGGCAGCACTTTAAAATCATTACAAGGTATAAACAGAAAATAAAGCCATGATGTTTGTAAGCTGAAACAGAGTTATAAATAACTCTGTGTCCATCAAGCAGACTGAAAGCTGACTGGCAAAAAACGGGTTACTCAGTTCCTATGTGTGAGGCTCAGGTTCTGCACAGTTCTTGTGCAGTACTGTTTCCTAAATTTAAGCTGCTCTCACTTTCACAAGCTAAGGATCACCAGATCCTTGTATACAATAATGTACACGCAGGGCACAGAGAGCACACGGAGAGCTGGACAGATGCAGGTGGACAGTGAGGTTATATCCCTCTCATCTTGGTTCATACTCCTTCAGCACCATAGCTCTATCTAGTGCAAACAAGACTGTGGCAGAAGAAAACTGAGCACAGAGATCTCTTCTTAATGCAGAAGTATTAATAGTCTGTTGAACAGGTTTTGAGATCAAAACATGTATTTTTGAGGCAAACCCAAAAATATCAGATAGCACAACTAAAAACCCTTATTTGGCATGGGTTATTTACTCCTACATTATCTGTTTACTCATACTAACCAAGGAAAGATGAAAAAATTCAAACAAAGACCATGAACAAATAGCTGTATATGGGTACCAAGACACCTAAAAGTGCCATTAAGTCTGGATCATGATCCAGCTTTCTTCATTTGCAGAAGGAGCTGGCAGGTTATCAGTTCTCCATCAATAAAAAATAACTGTTTATAGTGTACCACTATGCGACTGTCAGATCTCAGGCTTCCTCGAAACTGAAAATACCATCCATACACAGCACACAGTCAACTGAAATATCACATATCAACTATGTGTGATACCCAGACAGAATGCCAACACCGGTCTTGCAACCAATTTATGGAGTCCTCAAAGTTTCTGTTCCCAGTGGCATGGGAGACCTTTCAAACAAGGAGAAGTGTGGAAAGCACATTATTTTTATTGTGTAAATCCAATGATATAAAGTGGCATGACTGATGGAGCCACTATAAGACTAGCCCCCAAAAATATACTTGATGCTCTGCATGTTTTTCTCCCCTTTAAGTGAGCTGCAACAGACTATTCAGCTGGTTTCTCCCCCCCCCCTTCAATTTTCTTCTTCTTTTTTTTTTTTTTAAATCTCTTGGGCCAGAGCCAAGAATCTCAATGTGCCACAATAACCACGTTTACTTATTTCCAGCTCCTGTCTGTAGTATCATATCATATCAGCTCAACCTGGCATCAACATGGTGCTCTTCACTGACGAGCCCAGTAAGGAATCCAATCTGTTCCTCATTATGTGATGCTCAGGAGATATGGGAGGGTGGGAAAAAAAACCCAGAAAGGAGAGAAGGGGGAGCTAACCAGGGCAGCAGTGGACAGAATGAGAAATAGGAAGAGAGCAATGACTGACAAAAGTGTGAAGGAGGACCACGACACAGGGATGTAGAAAGAATGAAAAATAAAAAAGGTGAAGCAATGAGGGAATGGGACAGGTGGGAATGAGGAAAGCAACAAGACAGAGTCAGAGGAAGGGGAAGTGAGAAATCCTAAAGAAAACAAACACTCCTGGAACAGAATCCCATCGCTTCCTAAAGCACAGGCTTTCTGAATAATTCTTCCCAGAGCTTAATTCACTGATGGAATTGAAAAAAAAAATGAACAAAACCAACTTCCAAGGCCGGTGAAAAGTGTTCCCACACCAACCCACTACCAACTGGCTGTGATTTCCTCTAATTGCAAGTAAATAATCAGGTTCCCCCCTGGGCAAAATGTTAGTGAAAAAAATACAGCAGAGTGAGTGAGGAAACACCTGCTTAATGAGTGGATTTGCTTTTCCAGAAAGGCTGGTGTGTTGGTGCATTATGCAGAGTCACAGCAGAGTTAGGTGTGGGTGTGAGCTTACACAGTCTATTAAGCATAATTTAATTGCATTTAAATAATTAATAATGAAGCATATTTTAATTGCATATAATTTCTTTGTTGTGCAATGCTGTGCACCTTGCAAAGCCCAAGTCACAAACACTCAGCAGTGCCAGGTCTCAGCATGCCCAGGCTGTCTGCAGTCACCTGTACCCAAGCCTTTAGACTTGAGATACAATTAGCACAACACACATTATTACTTCCTCCACAGCCTTGACTCCCCCATGGGCCACAGAATGGGAACAGCTCCTGAAATACAACTGCTGTTCAACGTATCTTTGCTATCCAGAGGGGCTTGGACATGCTGGAGAGGTGGGCCCATATGAACCTCATCAAGTTCAACACGGCCAAGCAGCCTTGAGGACAAGGACCTTTGGGTGCTGGTGGATGAGCAGCTCAACATGACCCAGCAATGGGCCCTCACAGTCCAGAAAGCCAGCTGTGTCCTGGGCTGGTGATTCTGCACCTTTCCTCCCCTCCAGTGAGACCCCATCTGGAGTGCTGTGTCCAGCTCTGGGGCCCCCCAAAATTAAAAGAACATGGACCTGTTGGAGTGAGGCCAGAGGTGGCCATGAAGATGATAACTGGGCTGGGGCACCTCTCCTATGAAGACAGGCTGAAAGAGTTGGGGTTGTTCAGCTTGGAGAAGAAAAGGCTCCAGGGAGACCTTATAGCACCTTCCAGTACCTAAAGAGGCTACAAGAGACTTGGAGAGGGACTTCTCATAAGGGCATGTAGTGAAAAAACAAGGGGGAATGGCTTTCAAGGGAAAAAGGGCAGGTTTTGATTAGATATTAGAAGAAATTCTTCCCTGTGAGGGTGGTGAGGCACTGGAACACATTGCACTGAGAAGCTGTGATGCCCCATCCCTGGAAGTGCTCAAGGCCAGGCTGGATGGGGCCCTCAGCAACCTGATCTAGTGAATGGCATCCCAGTTCACAGCAGAGGGGTTGGAACTAGATGATCTTTCAGCTCCCTTCAACCCAAACCATTCCCTGATTCTATTTGCACATGACATTGTGTGCCACCTAAGAGATAAAGGCAGAGGCAACAAGACCTTGACTTTCTATGTAAACTGAGCTTAAACTGGCAGTCAGGTAAATGCATGCATGTGATCCCAAAAGCCTGCTCCCTGGTATTACCTAAACCTAGAGGTAGCTCCCAGGAGCTTCCTTCTCAGTCCCCCAACAAAGCTCCCTGCTCAGCATATGGATTCTATGATCATTCACTCCTTAGTCGTAAACATTTTTCCCCTTCTTTTTTGGAGGGATACATTAAGGGAATCCAGATGCTCCATCTCATTTGTCTGCTGGAGCTTCATGCTTAGAACTAAGGCTTTATTTAGCTATAGAAAATATGTAAGTATGGCTCTTGTCCCCACGCTTTAAAGTCTCCCAAAGATTTCGAAAGCAGCTGCTTACTCGGTTTGCCATATATGGTTTGCATGATGGTGTGATTAATTTGGGTTTCCTTGGAACTGGCTCAGGTTGGTTTCCACATCTCACAGCCAATTAATCAACAAGCAAAAGAAGCCCTTTCAGGCCAGAGGCTGATACAGAGTGCATGATAAGGGCACTGAGAGATGCCTGAGGCATCTGCATTACAGCGAAGCAGTTATTTCCTTCCTTTCAGAAACCATCACACTTATGCCTGCTATGCTCAGACACTGTGAGGCTCCAGGTCAACTGAACTGTGTCATAACCCACTAAAACAAACAAAAAAAGGGGTCTGTGCACCAATGTGCATGTATAAGGTAGCTAGAAAGCAAGAGAAGAGACATGACGGATAACTTGGGAAGAAGTACAGAGAAGCATTTACTACTAAATTCACAACACAAGTTCAGAAAACTCCATCAAATCATTTAACTTGACCTTTACGTTACAGGTAAACACACATCTCCCAGCTACTCCCCCATAGATCCCAGTACTTTCTGTTTCACTGAAGATCAGTTTTGCTGGGCTAAAACAAGAGTTAATTTGAAAACAGAAAGAAAAATCCAACATTTCCAAGGATAATTTGTTCCAATGGATTGCAACTCTGCTAAAAATGTGTCTCACTTTCTGTGCAAATTTGTCTGTCCCAGCTTTTAGACACCCCTTTGTGCTCTCTTTCTACACTAGGCTGAAGAGCCCTTTAGTGCTTAATGTTTTCTCTCCTTGAATGTACTTAATGCTTGCAGTGAAGAACTTGCCATTTCAGACAATTTTCCTTTCAAAGCCTGTTATTTCAGAGTAACTGCATACCGAAGTTAAAAATCACAAAAAGTGTCTAGACTAGTGTATTCCTCCTGATAATATGCTTAGTAAGCAGGATTACTGGCTAAAGCTCAACTTAGCTGGTCAGCTGTATAATAATGTCTTGTTTATTTAACACTATTTCCAAAGGCTTTACAAATTGCTTGTATAAAGAAGTCTGCACGTCACTGAAATCATCCTTTTCTTCACCACAGATTGGTGGCTGGGTGAGCCTGAGCAATGCTCTGCAACAGTGAGTGAACTGGCTCTACCCAACACACTGTGGACATCTACGTCTTCCTCTTCTACAGTGCTTCCTGAATAGACATTAACTATCACAGAGCTTACAATGTTCCAGTGTAACAGCTATCCAAACCTAAGCTGGTATTCTGATCTTAATTCATAGCACTCTACACGAGAAAGCATCTTGTTGATTGCCAGCTGCACTAAGTGCTACACGGAAATAACTGGTTGTGCTACGCAGGTGCATGAACAAACCCACAACATGTTAGCTGCTGGTACCAACACCTGGTGTTATGGCTGCCTGAAAATGCCTTCTATAAACACTGTTTTTGATGGCTTACTCGCTACTCATCCAGACTGTAACCTGTAACTGCCTGAGATTTTCCAGGCCAGACTGCCTGCACCATGGTAAGTACCTTTGAAACTTACTGAAGACAGAACAATTCCTTTTTTATGACTCGTAATAAATCAGAGCTGTCTGAAGATTTCTACTGTCCATGTCTTTTGCAAGATGGACTTTGAACTGGCATGGGAGCAGCCTTCAAGTCCCAGTATCTTATTTCTTTTTTCTGTTAAATGACACCCATTTTCTCTCCCAAATTACAAGCCTTCAAAAAACTGTCACTGACAAACAGTTGTTGCTCATTTCCTACAAGCTCAGCGATGATCTGTGCAATCTCCTTGCAAACCAGATGCAATCCACTCCCTATCAGATAGGATGTCACATGCTATTGCTGTTACTGGCTGTACCAGGCTTTGCAACCTGTTTGTCCCAGAGATCAGTGCAGGCACTGTGCTTGTCAGTGCTCTCAGCAGTCTCCCAAGGCAGTAAGAAAAAGAAACATTTCCAAAAAACATATAAAAATTTGAGAAAAAAATGAAACCAGCAATTGAGGATGAGGTGGGGGAAGAAAGGGGATAGTAAAGAGAAGAGGTTGTGTCAAGGATGCTGAGGAGAAAAACCAGGGAATGAAAACCTGAGAAGCAGGAAGAAGAGATTTGGAACTGTAGGTAAAGGAGGAAGCTGGGACTCCCACAGAAACAAGAATATGGTTATCTGAACACTGGAGAAAAAGAGCCAAAGGGAAAGGATGCAGTTATGGGGTTCAGCAGGAGGAAGCCTGGAAAGCAACAAACACCCTGACAAGGAGTATGAGGCTGCAACGCAAGCCTAGACAGTGGAAAGTATGGACAGCTAGGCTGGGGAGATGAGCCAGAGGAGAGGACAGAGAGGACAGGAAGGGAGGAGGATGAAAAAAGCTATACCAAGGACAGGCAGAAAAAGCCTGTGCCTAATAAGCCCTCATTCAAAGCTTACAGTGAGAAAACAACTGCAAAATCCAACGGGAAAGTGTGTAGCATCCATGCCTAAGGATGGCTGATGCTAGGCAGTCTGTTACTAAATGGGTTTCCCATTTATCACTGCCACCCAAGCGTACTTCCTTTATATTTATCTTTCCCAAGCAAGGAAATCACATGCTGAAACAAGAACCGCTATTGTGCGTGCCCAGGAGCAGCCCGAGCTCTTCTCCCCAGTGTCTCCTCACCTGCAGGCAATGAGGCTGCTCTCAGGTAAGCCAGGACCACAGAGCTGCGAGGGCTTGTTGACCCTGAGGATGCTCATGCCACCTGCTGCCTGAGCTGAAAGGCAGGCAGGGGGGGCAAAAGGGGTTAGGACAACAGAAGCTCAGCTGAAGGCTCCACGGGCAACTGCATCCCAGCCCTTCTGTCACAGATACATTCTGAAACAAAGGCTTCATGGGCAGCTTCTGCCTGCACACACCACACCTCCCCCTGCCCTGGCACCTCCAGGTGTAATGGTCCTCAGCAGATCCAGCTGGCACCAGCTCTTCCCAGCACATATCTGGAGCCTTCTAGGGGTACGTGTTCAGGCAAGTCAGACACCCAAAATCATCTACAGAAAGATGCCTTTTGGGATGTTAATCATTCTCTATTCAAATTCAGCTCTACAAACTTCAGCTGGAGTATGGAAGAGAAAGAAGTTGAACAGTCATTCAAAGCCCAAGCACCACTCAAGAAGGGAACAGAATAAGGTAATCGATTTGCAGTAAAAGTGACTGCTCAATCCTTTAAATTCAAACCAGGGGATACCGCAGGGCACAAGAGAGGAAAGGCACCATGGGCAGCCTTCATCCTGCAACCACTTAACCCTGAATGCTTGCATTCTCTGCCTTATTAATCTTCTTTTAACAAAATTGTTTGCAAAGAATAACCCAAGACACGGTTTGTTCTCCTAGTGACAGGCAACCTGATTCCTTCATGACTGTGACACCTTTCTTCGTATTTTATCTAAACAAAAAAATAAATGCCTATCACTGGTTTGAAATTTACCTGCACAAACCCAGACACAAGCTATATTTACTTTTACTATGAGACATTGTTTCCTAACAGGGAGGCAGAATTATCTGATAGAAAACACAGTTAATGTAGCACAAACAAGTTATTAAATGGAGTCCAACAGGGCACATGATGAGCAATCCCAAAACCACAATTCAATGGGGTAAAACACCACCATGCAACTGAGCAAAATAACCTGCTTCCAAGGCATAGAGACTGCGTGGGATAGAAATAATTTTAAATCAATTGAGTTACTGTTTCTTGGCAATTTGATAGAAAGGAGAAACAGTGTAATTGGCAATCAAGTACTCCTTTGGGAGCTTCCAAACAGCCAGCTGGATTTGTAAATGCATGTTAATCTGCTGGGGCCAAATCCTGCAAGGCGCTTAGAGCAGTGGGGTAAATTGCAAGCTGGGTGTAAGTTATTCCAAACAGGGATGTAAGCAGCAAAGCAGTACACTCGCATGTCAAAGGAATGCTGCTTTTGTCCCTAAAAGTAAATACAAACCTGCTTTCAGTCCCCTGCCAACACAGAGTTCTTTCAATGTAATCAAGCACAGATCTACTCACGCTTTACTTGCTAAGCAGTAGCCAAATATAGCTCAGGGACGAATATGCAGTCTGCATGATTAATTAGCTGGTGTCTTTATCTAACTTTCCTTCAACCTTTATGCGCTTAATAATATCTATTTATTAAATCAATGAGCTTGTGTATAAAACTGAATCCATTAGTTTATTTTAAGTCACTATATATAGACAGGATTTCATTGCAGGAGCAAACACTACGGGCAAACTATTGGAGTCATCTGGCTCCAGCACTTGGGAGTAAGGGGGGACACTGATGATGACCTCAACTCGAAGGGACAGTTGTTAGAGTCCTTCAAGAATTGTTTCAGAGTTTGCTTTGAAAAGAACAGCATTCCAACTAAACTAATAATCTTCTTGCATTCCTTGAAATAATTTCCTTCTAGTATTGATCGCCTTTATCTGAAAACTATGAAGTTTTCCTAATACCCCGTGCCGTGAAGGAAGATGAACTAAAATTGACCTTTCTTGCTCACCAAGCAGACTATTCAGATAAATAAATTCAACAAGAAATTCTCTTCAAAGAGAGATATGCTTCCTGCCCATGACCATATCTCTAAACCATCCAACCAACCAACCATCTTAGGTATTCCACTTAGAAGAGGTGGCACTGCATCATGCAGGGGACTCTCTCTATTGCTTTTATGGCAAGAGCCCACATGACTACCTAAAAATACTCATCTTACTTCCAGATAGCTCAGGTCAGGTGAGATGAATCCCACCTCATTCTGGCATGTCTCTGAAGAAATGGCTGACGTTCTGTAGAGCATCTCCAAATAACTTCACTTTAGAATCATAGAACTGCGTCATATTCTGAGTTGGAAAGAATCCACAAGTACCATCAAGCCCAACTTCTGACCCTGCACAGGCCAGCCCAAAGAATCACACCATGTGCCTGAGAGCATTGTCCAAATTCTTGAACTCTGTCAGGCTTGATACTGTGACCACTTCCCTGGGGAGCCTGTGCCAATGCCCCATTACCCTCTGGATAAAGAAGCATTTCCTAATATCCAACCCAAACCCTGCCCAACACAGCTTCATGCCATTCCCTCAGGTCCTATCACTAGTCAGCAGTTACAGGACCTGAGAGAGATCAGTGCCTGTCCCTCTGCTTCCCCTTGTGAGGAACTTTGATTAATTTCTGACAAAAGCCCCACTTTTACATAAAATCTGTGAAGGTTTCTTCTGTCTTTTTTATCATATATGTCCTCCAACAGTATTGAAAAGGAGAGATGGTGCTGAATCCTAGTCCTGTTGCTGTCCCCTGAGAGGTGTTTGAAATCATTCATAAAACCAGACCTTGTAGCTGCAGGGACAGTAAGGATTTGCAAGCTGCAAATAAATCCTTCAGATTGCTGGGAGAGGCCAGGCCAGCATCTTCTGGATGTCCCAGGCAGTCTCATATCCCACTAACTCCTGCACTGAACACAAGTTATTTCTGAGGGATTTGCAAGCCAGTATGTGTTAAATATGAGCAGTTTGGGGAATGACAACTACTTGGGGACTGGTACTTTATAAGCAACACAAAAGGTGTGGAAGAATAAATTCTTCCCATGTGAAGAATAAATATAATTATATCATGCTCCTTGCATTTCTCCCCTGGTAAAGAACAGACACTCCAAGAGGCCACATTTTCTCTGACCCATTAACATGCAGCCCTTCACATTAAACAAAGCAAACTGAAATTCTACAACTGCAGTGTAATTCCTGAGGGGAAAAAAAAGTTAAAGCCAAAACCACAAAAAAATCCCACCAAAGCCCCCTCCCCAGGTTCCACATCCTCTGAGGAAGCAAAATCGTGATGTCCATGTCAGTTCCAAAGGTACCAAGTGAAATTAGATGCCTTAAGGTGTAGCAATTCAGCAACATGAAGATGTCTTTTGTTATTCCTGAGACATTTCAGAAAGACCACTCCATTCTGCATCTGGCCTGTGATTATTATCTGAATGCATCTCAAGGAAAGTGCTGTGACATCCACAACAAGGAAGTGTTTTAGAACTAAACCAGACTAAACAGTAGAAAATACAATGGGAAGTAAAATACAGCACTGTTTCCCCAGAGATGGCACTATTACAGCCTCCAGTAGTGCAAAGTACCAGAGGATTACTTCCTTCCTCCTGGTTATGATTAAATGCTAATTTGGAAAAACGTACCATAAAAAACCCCAAACCTTAAGACTTGAGAAAGGACTTCTGTGGTCTTAAACCCAGGGCCAAATCCCAACACAATCGATACAAGCTGCTGGCTTCCTTCATTTACACTTTTCTTTTTCATTTCATCCTAGATTCATACCTTTTTCTAAGTTACTCTGTTGGCAAGCCTCCAAATTGTCCCTTCTGAGCCCAGAGCTTCCTGGAAGACCTCTGGCCACTCCTGCTGTACTTCACCTATCCTGTAGCTAAAAGGTCAGGACGGTAAATCTCCCTTGGCATGCTAGGAGCAGGACTGCAGGAGCAGCACCCTGGGGCTCCCTGCTTCCTCGCAGCAGGATCCAGATGTCAGTGCCCAGGAGCAGCCCAGCCAGCCCTCACTGCTGGGTGACCACTGGCAGGATTCAACCAGGCACACGGATGTTGGGGTGTCTTCCCTGGCCTCTGTCGAGCAGGGTGCAAACCAGCAGGCATTGGTGGTTTGGGATGAAAAGTAAGGAAACCCACTTTTCTCTATGAGGGACAGGTATGTACTGAAGACAGAACTGCAGCATGCCACCAGGCAGCGGAGCTCTAGCACGGGTCTATCATAGAAACATGAAACCCACAAGTCTCCTTGGATCAGGAGCAAGAGAAGAGCTCCCCAGAAGACATGGGAGGAGAAGGAGCGGGCTATGACAGTTTATTTTTGGCTATGACTAATGCAGCATTCAAAATAAGTGCTTCACACCCAACTTAAAAGAGGAAGAAAAAGAATCATTTATCTCCGTTACCAACCCTAAATACAGTACTTCACTAACTACAGCTACTCTTTGACTAACACTGTGATTAAAAAGTATATAAAAAGGGCAAGGATTTCACATTTGAACCTGAACAGCAGGGATGAAAGTCATACTATTTTTCCTGCATAAAGATTAGGAAGTCTATTGTAAGGTAATCACTTCATTTCAATTATAATTCCTGAAGAAGGCAGCCCCCTATGCATGCCTCCAAAACACAACTTTTTAACTTCTAACATTAAAATCCCAAGTATACTGTTTCTGCAAACCTAAGAGATGACAATGTGAAACAGTTGAAGACTCTCCTCTCAGTATGGCAGCTACTTGCTCTCCACTTACTCACAGGAAGCTGTCTTCAGTGGAGAAACTGGAAATAGTTTGAAATTTTACTCCAAAACTGTTGTGCAATTGAACAGACCTTTTTCCTTGTTTCTTTCTCTCTTCCCTGCCTTCTTTTTTTTCTGTCTCCTAAAACTACAACTAATAAAACGAATTTAGAATTGGGAAGTTAAAACCATTAACAATTATAAGAATTTTCTACATTGAGAAACTCAGAATGAGAAATTCAGTTTCTCAGTTCACTGTAAAGCTCAAAATCAGCTTAAAATCTAATGTTAACTACAATTTAAACACTGAAATGAATCAGTTGACAATCTTGACCTCACTCTCCTGGATTCTTAGTTTGTGAAAATGCTCAGTTTGGGCTTTTTGGATCATTTCAAGAAGGATGAACCTTCAAAATATAGAAGATACCCATGGATTAAAACCAATTCTGACCGAGACAACACATCTGTGGATCCTAGTTTCTACATATTTGGAGTGAAAGTAAATGTAGATGACCAATATTTTTGTTAGTTGCTTGGCTTTCCACTTCTAGAAACTTCATCAGAGGGACAAAACAATAATGAAACCTACCAGAGCTCCCTGCTTTTTTTTACAGGATGTACCAGAGCTATCTCTGAACTCAGCCTTTCATTGTACGATGCCAAATGGACTGTGAAATTGTTTACCTTAATGGACAGTGCTACTTTCTCTTAGAAACAGAAAGAAATTTATGGAGTAATCTAAAGCAAAACCACCAGATTTTATTCCCTCACAGTGGAATTGCTTCTGTCTCCTCTCTGCTCACACGGCCACTAACTCACCTGAGAAGGTGAAACTCCAGCAGTCGCACACAGGCCGATGGAAACCGCCGTGCTTGGGGTCAGAGGAGCTCAGCACACCCTCGGCACTGACACCTACTGACACGGGCAACACATCCTGCCAAATGCAACACTGGGAATAGCCTCTGGACTTTAATTTCTGACTCGAGAATTGTCATTTTCCAGTGGCTACACAATTTTATATACTTAAATCTTCAACCATTAAGATAAAACCCAAAGGCATGTAAACATAAAATGAAAAATAAGAATTACAAAACACACTATGTTTTCATCTAAATAGCACCAGACCCAATATATTTCCAGTTTATTGGCCTTCCTCACGGATTATGTATCAGTGGGTCCCTACAGAAATATATGGAATAGTCTCCTCTTTTGAATTACTGTGTCTGGACAGCAGAAGTCAGACATTGGTCTAACCCAGAGCCTAGGAGGCACAAGTAGGTTATGGCAGTGACAAATGGGTTTACAAGCCATTCAGACTTCAATCTCATTTGATGTTTAGGTTATTATTAAAGTAACTCAAGGCCACAACAGAAGATAATTCAGAAACTGGATGAAACTCTGAAGCACAAGAACTAATATCCCTTTCAAAATTCTTAACATCAATAATGATAGATCTTCATGGCTTTCAAAAAGTCTGGTTTAAAATACAGGATACCTTCAAATTACTTTTTGCAAGTTATCAAGCTGATATCAGACAGCAATGTTATCAGCCTAGGGCTATAAATTAGTAACTCTGTTTCCACCAACAATGCCATAAGCCCTTACAAATTTCTTCAAAATTCTCTTTGGAAATTCTGCCAGAAGTAATCCTGTGACACAAGACTAGTACGTGGCGTGCGAGGAGGAGACCTCCATAAATCCAAGCACCTTCCTTGAACCTCAGGAAGTGCAGTAAATCTAAGTGCAAGGAGCTGCAGATCTGGTGTGGCCAATCCCAGACATGAGCACGGGCTGCAGGAAGAACTCATGGAGAGCAGCCCTGTGGTGAAGGACTTGGGGGTTCTTATGGGTGAGAAGCTGGACAAGAGCCAACAGTGGGCACTTGCAGCCCAGAAAACCAACTTCATCCTGGGCTGCATCCAAAGCAGCATGGCCAGCAGGCTGAGAAAGCTGGGGTTGTTCAGCCTGGAGAAGAGAAGGCTCCAGGGAGAACTTCTAACAGCCTTCCGGTACCTAAAGAGCCTACAAAAGAGCTGGAGAACAAGACTTCTCATAAGGGCATGTAGTGAAAAAACAAGGGGGAATGGCTTTCAATGGAAAAAGGGCAGGTTTCAATTAGATATTAGGAAGAAATACTTCCCTGTGAGGGCGGTGAGGCACTGGAATAGGTTGCCCAGAGAAGCTGTGATGCCCCATCCCTGGAAGTGCTCAAGGCCAGGCTGGATGGAGCCCTGAGCAACCTGATCTAGCGAATGGCATCCCAGCTCACAGCAGAGGGGTTGGAACTAGATGATCTTTCAGCTCCCTTCCAACCCAAACCATTCCCTGATTCTATGATTCTAAAGCTGCGAGCTGTGGCATCTGCGTTCCTCTTTACTTCATTTTACTTTCTGAGGGAATGCAAGAGGGAAAGAAATTTGAAATTGCTAAAACTGCTATAAATACCAGATGGATAAAATACGGCAAGCTGTAAAAGATGAAGGGTAGAGAAAGAAAACGGGGAACACTCCAGGATAAAGGATTCTCAGATTCTCCATCTGCCCTGACTGTCCAACTCCATGGAAATAAAGGAACCCAGGAACCTCACAGCATGAAAAATAATGAAAATGGAGAGCAGATGATTTTCAGTATAATGTAAATGCCACAAATGATACTCTCTAACTTCTGAATAAACAAGTTCAAATCCAAGGAAAATTAGAAAGGAAGAGTTAAAGCTCTCTGCTATTTATTCTCATATAATTTATACAAACAATTTACAGAACATATCCAAGCAGTCCTATAAGCTTTGCTTTTAAATCCGTCTTCCTTTCCAATTAGAAGGAAATAACATACTTTGATTTCAAATGCATTTAAATTAGTGTCTTAACCTGAAATCTGCTATGGAAAAAAATGCAAGACCTTATCTTAAAATCGTCAGGAATAAAAGCTCCTTTTTTGAGATCACAAAATTCAGACATGATTCTGGGTGAAAGAGAAGGAGAGAGAAATCATGTTTTTCTTTTTCTATAATCTCAGAAATGAAAAACCATAGTCATGTTTTGCCAAGACTAACAATAAAACAAAGACCTCATAATGCATCTAACATTGTGGCAAGGAAAAATACAGTGAAGAAGAGCTGAAGTTCATGTAAATCAGATGGGAGCAGAACCAGGAGCAGAACAGGAAAGTTCACCAAACATGGACATGGTGGGAGACACAGCTGACCCTCAATTCCTCAGGGGTGACTGTCCAATATGCATCAACCCTAAATCTCTCTCCATGTGTCCAAATGGTTAGGAAATTCCTGGATGATATTCCAGTTACTCCCATCATTTTGCCAGCACAGCAGCTCTGTCGCATGTACTGCCCATCCTGCCTCCACATGAGGGCTCAGCTGGGCTCTGCTCTGTGGACAAACTACATTTTACCCAGTCGATGTGATTTGGCGACAGCTAAATAAACTGAGATTAACTAAAGCTGCAGATCACAGAGCCTACAAGCACAAATCAAAGGGTTTCTGGGTCTGGCTTCCTAAGGAAAAAGGCAGATGCTAAGCAACAAAACTGGTGTGATTTCCTGCAGTCCTGGAAGTCAGTTTGTATTTTATTTAAGGGTATAACTTCTCTACAACTATCCTTACAGGTCTAAAAGTTTGGCATCTGGTCTGATAGACTCACGGTGCATTCAGAGCAGAGAGAGAGCCATTTCCAGAAGGCAAACCATCCTCAGAAGAGCCTGTTACAGAGGAAGCTCAAGGGACTGGACAAATGATGTCAGGTGAATATGCGCTACACTGTCTGATTGACAAAACAGAATGCCAGCAAGTGTATCAAATACATAACCCAGACTAGGCTGCAAATAAACTTCCTTGATGCTCTCTGGCTCCCAAAGCCAGGCAGAGCTTGGTCCCTCCCACCCCACAAGGCTAAGACGAAGCTTGTACTCCACAGAGAAGCTAATACCAGGTATCAGAAGTTTATGAGAGATAAAACCAAAGTGTGTTGATACTTATCCTCATACCACTGCGAAGAAGTTTCCTAGTCAATGACAACTACTTCAAGTAACATCTAATAAGAAAGAATCCTTCTGCTGATTAACAATGAAAACTCTAATTACAAGCATCACAAGTCACCTTTTCAGTTTGATGTTATCTTTGCAACCATGTCTGCTTTCCCTTTGCAGTCATTACATTTCACAGCAATCACTGAAGGCAGTTTATTTCTATACATAACTTAGGAAAACTGCCAGTTTGTGAAACAGGAAGTCCTCACGCTTGGCATTGCTCTCACATCATAAAGTGTACACATGCAGTTTTATAAACACATTTTATTAGCTAGGCTAAAATAGTTGGGCTGCAGCGCTGACATTAAAATTGCTAGAAATTAATTTCAGAAGTATCTCTCTTTATTTGTTTGAAAGTTTACCTGATTACTAAGCATTTCTTCACTAAGCCTTCTATGCCACATACCTGCCTTCAACTCAACCTTTTTCTACAGTTCAGCTTAAATTAATAACATGTTCAAGAACTGCATTGGTGAAAACAATTTTAAAATGTTTTTTAAAAAGTTAAAATATTTTCTGTGAGAGGTCATAGCATTTCCTTGATTCACACTGGAAAAGGGGTCAGAAGCAGCAGGCAGGAACAGATGTAACCAACGTTTTTTGAGAGCTTGGTCCAGGCTGCTGCTGCCCAGGGCAGTGCTCAATGAAGAAAGGAGGATCAGGGAGGGCATCCCATGCTCACGAAGTGAGAAAAACGTGCTCAGGAAGCAAAACACTGTGTAAGGAGTTGCCAGCCAAGAAAAAAATCCTACAAAGAGTAAGAACAGCCTCGAGTCGGCCTTTTCACCCATGCAGGAGCATGTAGGGATGTACCAATGGGATGCACCAATGGGATCCAGGTCATTAAAGCAGGTGCTAGCATGGCTCTCAGCTGAGCCTGCAGTGCTGGATCTGCATGGAAGCCCCATGCTGAGCACTACAACAGACTGTCCTCTAACATACCACGAGGTGGTGGAGGTTCTCTTTCAGCTGGAAGACAGCTAAAGTCCTAGGTTTGCTACTCATGGTGGATCTACCAACGGCAAAATCAAAGCTTTACTTCATACTTCAGTATGGTTTTCCATAGTCTTTGCAGCATAATTTAGGGGATTTCGACTGGATGAGTGGATAAGGTGAAGTAACTGGCTGCACTGCTGGACACAAATAACAGAGGTCTGTAGCTCCTAGTGTCCCTGGCTCATCACACATCCATGGGTTCATTGTGACAAGGGAGCCTAAAAGGCCAGGAATGGAACTGTTGCTGTTCAGCCACAACCTGGGTGGCGGACAAAAAACAGCCTCACCCAGTTCACAAACGACACCAGTTTAGAAGGAACAACGGATATTGTGGAAAGCAGGGCTTCTCTTCACAGGCACTGCAGTAAGATGGAAGATTGACTGACATGAAAATAGCTGACAAAAACCACACAAAACTTCAATGAATAAAATCCTGCACTGGGATTTGCTATTCATGGACTGGAGCCCAGTGAGAGCAGGTCAGAGGAGAAAGTCATGGTGGTTCTGGTGGGTAACACAGAACAAGCCAGCAGTGTCTCCATGCAGTGATGATGGAACAGCAGGCCCAGTTTCAGACTCCCCAGTGCGAGTGCCCCAATGACAAACTGATGTCTCTCCAGTAAGACTGTCAGACGGCCCAAGCACGCAGTGGATGAGGAGAAGATAAGGGAACTGGGTCTGTATAGATTGGGAAGAAAGGTTAGTGGGGGCAGAGGGAAATCTCACTGCAGTCTTCCCACCTAAAAAGAGGCTGGAGAGGGGACAAAGCACAGAGAGGAAACCATCACAAGTGGCAGCAAAACAAACCTCTACTAGAACTAAGTGTAAATTGATTGCCAGAAGTGTGGTTAAGCACTAGAACAGAGACTGCTTCCCAGAGACATTTGCTCAACCAATTTGGACAAGGCCTGCCTGGAGCAACTGGACCTAACAGTGAGGTTAGATCAAGCTGGAGCAAGAGGATGGGCTAGAGTACCTCCCAGTCTAAAAGGTTCTGCAATTTTCTGATGTGTTTTGAAATACAGATTGTTGTGTTTTCTGAAAAATCAGACTATAAAATTTCTGTGTATTTCCTGTCTTAATTTCCTCGGGCCTCTGTTCCCCATCTGCAATGTGTTATTAACATTATTATCAAGGATGGAGTCCAAGTCTAGATTCAGATTCTTAAACGTAGGTGTCTCAATGTGAACCAAACACCTACGCTCCCCTCATGCTCAATGAACATCTGAAAAATCAGTTCCCTCCTCACTGTCATTTAGTGCAATTTAAAGTTCCCCAGCATATTACCTGAGGCATCCTCAAGGGACTGACAGATATGACAGAATTTATGCATGGATTGATAATCCTCTGCAGTTCTGGCAGGAGACTGGGTAGGCAATGCTGGGACATACGAAATGGCACTGCTAGTCCTTCAGCTGGCCAAATGCAGTTTCACACTCAGAAACGCCTGGCATCGTGCCCACGGGTCTCCACTTGCAAGTCTCAACTCTAGCTGAATCCTAACCATGATTTCCACAGCCAGTTAGAATCATCTTGAAATAAAATTAGGATATAAGATATAGTGGGGAGTGAAGAGCATCCAATGAATATGAGTCAAACATAATGGAATTTGTCTTATTTAAAAATGTTAAAAAATAGTGAATTTGGCCGCAATAAACTAAAGACAAGGGAAAAGCAAAGTAATGAATAGTCCCCAAAATACTGTGCTTTGAATAATAAAGAGTATGCAAAAAATGCTACTGCTACCACTAATGATTGTATAATTAAAGAGTACCCGATAATGCAGAGAGTGGACAGACTAGATTCACCCAGGTATTTCCCTAACTTTGTCACTTAATCATATTCTTTTAGTACACTTTCAGAGTGCAGTGTTCCAGGCAGAGTCATGAGTATATGAATACTAAAGGGTGAAGTTTTCAAAGACACTCAGTGTTGGATTAACATTTCTCTCCCTGAAGACCAGGGTAATTTCTTTATCTTTCTGACATCTTCCTCCCCCTCGTCCCCTCCCCAGCTTGAGATTTATAATGTAATTTTATACAGCCTTACTTCTTCTTCTTGAAATCATTCTTGCTGCTGTATGAATTACATCCATAATATCATGTTCCGAATACCTATTTTAAGGAGTTTCTTTTGTCCTAGTAGTTCATACAGAAAATAAGTTGAGACTGGCAACACTCCAGTAAAATCCACATTCAGTTACTCCATTAAGAAAAGAGCGAGTACTTTTGCATATGCACTAACCTACAATATAAACTAGAACAAAGCTGTGAAATAAAGCCATTTATTTGACAGCACCAATATAGTTTTCTACCAAATGCCCTAAAATGAAGGCTTTCCTCAGGGTCCAAAATAAAAGCACTCAACCTTAAAAATTATAATTTGTCAGCACTTCAGTGTTTAAGAAAATGATTTTATTTCCTATCATATTAAATAACACAAATTGACAACAGCTCTATATGCTGAATGCATCCAGATGCATTTCCTGACTGTAAAGAATCAGCCATATAATGTAGCAGGAGACTGGTATTGTGCTCATTAGATCACTAAGCAGCAGTGCTTACAGAATATTTAACTACACTCTACAAAGATATTCAAATGCAGCTGTCAGAATGTGCTTGGAAAATTTCCACCTAATACAAAAATGCAAGAGATGAGAAATTATCTCCCTTTAAAGGAAAAAGTTCAAGGTGAATGTTACCTGATTAGCTCACTTTGTTATTAATTAAATTCAATAAAAATCCCAAATATGGCATGCCATCTTTTATTAGCATTTCTGCAGAAAAAAAGAACTACGCTTATAATTTAACGAAATTTAGTCAGAATTAATGAAATATCAAAGAATAATAACACAGCGGAAGAAGGAGTTAAGTTCAAAACTTGACACCGAAGGGAGAAAATTTAGTATCTCCTAGAGAGATTTATAAAAAAACCCTAAGGAATATTATTACTATGCAATTTGCATGTATTTATTTATACATATACAAAATATGTATGTATGTATATATATATAACCCTATTACACACTCCATATGTATTGCATGTTGTAGAAATAGCAATTTCTTTAAAAGTGCTTAAAATATTTTAAGGGGGAAAATGTTCATGTAAAAGCAACATGACATCAGAAATACAATTCCTCACTCTCCTTTCCACCTCAACGGGATTTTTTTTTTTTTGACCTCTTGCCATATGGTGCAAAGGTTCATTTATTATTATTACAATAATATTTGTAATATGAATTTGCCAAGAAACGGCCTGAACAGTATTTGTCTGTGAAGTCACTCCAGTTTCAGCATTCCCATTAGCCTACCACCTAACCTGCCACACCCTTCCAGTAGAGAAGACAGATCTGCTTTAACATAGAAAATGGGCAGCGTTGCCCCATTCATTCTGGACATTAACAATGAAGATTAGCCCGGGGAACTTTGTATCTCTGTTGCTCTGCCAAACTTTTGGGGTATAAACACAGAAGTAGCTGTCTTCTTTCAACAATACAGAAATGAGCACTATAAATATTCCACACAAATCTTTATTTCCATGTAAATGGAATTTTAATTAGTTGAAAATATTCTTTTAATCTCAAAATACTTATTCTCCAAGAAGGTATATTCCCAGTCGAAAGAACTTTCCATGGTAGAGCCTCCTAGCATTAGGACAAAAAAGGAAATCTCCAGGCATCTGAGCAGAAGTAGTAATACAGAAAGACTCACTTGGTAGTTTAGCAAGAATTAAAGCCCACTTCATCAGAAAACATTGCTAAATCTGTGGCTTACCAGAAAGCTCTAACGGGTATTAATTGATGTCATCTGTACACAAGGAAGAATCCATTTGTGACCCAAATGTCATGAAAATCAGCATAATTACACACTTTATAGTTCAGGTGATTTTTTCATTAAATTAGGAGTTCAAAGTGTGACTAGAGTTTCATCATTTGATTAGTTTTATCTCATGGAGAGCACTTCCTTCCAGCTAAACCTGGAGAGCAATGCTGAGAGTAAAAGATGTATGTGCCAACTGTTAAACATACAAAGGACTTCAAAAGTTGAAATACAACATTTAACTTTAGGAAATAGCAGTCAACCAGAAGGTACCAAAAAGCTACAAAATTATACTATGTTGCTAGAATATAAGAAATAAGTCGCTCCAACAGGGAGAATGGGACCCTTAAAGGACTAAGGAGACTATCAGGAGAAACACTAGGAAACTCCACCCCATCCCTCCTCAAGGAATGAGACAGCGCTAGCCTTCAAAAAAGAGAAACCTCAACAAATGTGATACTTGATTCAAAACATAAACATGCCTCAAGCTAAGAAGTGATGAAAAATGTTCTCAGTAAGTTTATCCGTGAGACAAATCCATCACTCCCATGAAGCACAAAACAGATTGTATTTGGGAGACAGAGAATTGTATTCCCTCACGGTGCAAGTAATTTGGGAGGCACCATGGTATTTACTTAGGAAATGACTAATTAGGTATGAAGACAAGGGGGGAAAAGAAAAAAAAAGAGGGGCCCTGCTAATGTGGTAAAAATACAATTATTCTTAAAAAATGCATGAACTGCAACAAGAACCATGGTCTTAGGGAGAGGCCAGGCACATATAAGGATTCAGCTTCAGCTCTCTGAATCAGCTGTGTGTTAAAAGGGTTTATCTGTCACCATGCCAGACACGGGGACATCACTGAAGTAATGATGAGGAAGAAGGGGCCTAAGTGGCAAAAAGGAAACCCTCCTTTATCAGTCCAGCAAGCACTGTGGGAAAGAGGGGCAGTCTCTGGGCATGAAGTCTGCCCCAAGATGGATGGTGAGAAGGGAGAAGGCTTCCTGTGACAGGGAGAAGAGAAGCACCCTGCATATTGACTGTGCCCAAAAATATTTGTAAGAAAAAGTAGCATGAATTTCTACCTGCTGTCCAAACACAGTCACACATCCCTGCACTAATAAAAATCTTCCAGAATAAATGTTCCCACACTTGGGACATTTAAAATGAGGGCCTAAGGTCATAATGCAAGGGGTCAGGAAGATCACTAAATTACCTGCAAGGTTAAGGTAATTACAAATACTGATACTTATGACTTCATCATGCACTCAAAAAAAACTCAGGAACTGAATTGTTTCTATTAAAAAAACACACCATTCAGCAGCCTTCTGTACACCCACACATGTACTTATCCAATGCACCACTACCCAAACAGAACAAAAATATATTTTAACAAATCTTGCACAAAGTCAAAACATAATTTCTTTTACAGACATGTTAGTCCACAAATCTGCTTTATCATTCAGCTTAGACTGCTAGAATTTCTTATGGACATCTATTACAGAGATCTGCCAAATCCATAATTTGCTTCTTGACATTAAGTAATAAATACATAATGCAGACACACATTTGTCCTTTTCAAAATTCAGCTGAAATCCATTTCTTTAGATAAGAGCATGACCTGTCCAAGTCACCTTCCAAAATTCAGAAAATCTCCCTCCACGGAGGCATGCACTCCAATCTTCACATCCTGGCTCCTGCTTGAAAGAGGAGCTATGTACATCCAAGCATTTGACATTAAAATAGCAATTTATGACTGCTTTGAGTGCCATTGGCATGTGGAAGTGCCATTCATAAAGCAGACACTCATGGCAGGGCTCACTGTTCAGGCAGAACCAGAGGACATCGAGATCCGTAATTAAAATTTTCACATGGAAAACCCCATGCGGGCTGCTCCTAAGCCTGGAAAAGTGTTTCACTTTAATCTGTTCAACCTTACATGATACCTATTAGCCTGGGTTAAATTAGTGGCGAACTTCATATTTTGCAAACAATTACACTCAAATTGTCTCCTTAAATTTACTTCTAAGAAGAGACGTTGATGCTGAGACCAAAGTTCACATAAGAAATTATCTGGCTCTGTATTGCTGCCTTTTGGTGGCTAAAGTAGCTGGAAAGGGGTCTGTGCTATACAACACTTAAAAAACCTCCTGGATACCAGCCCTGCTGATTAGTGCTTCAATTTCATAGTCAAATGGAGGTCACTGCAGTAGGTGTTTTTCAAAGGAAATGATTAGGATGGAGAAGGATGTAGGGAGGATTTGCTAGAGATGAAAACAAATGACACTGGCCTTGCAATAAAAATTCTGAGTGCAGCAGGGAGGGGAAGATGTATCATCATTAGCTCATTTACCGGTTGTGAACTAGCAAGGGCTCATATCCATGAATCTTTTCATGCTGCATGCACAGTTTTAAGAAGGCAGCAAGCTCTAGCACGCACAAGTGAGATCAGACCCAGCGATCACACGAGTAATATGCATCCAGAGAGAAAAATAACAGTGTAAGTTTTCTAGCTGGCATACTGCTGAAGTCTGTCGCACTGCAAGTGGAGCAAGAGCCACGGCAGACACCTCCAAAAAAATAAGCTGTGCTCTACTGGGGGAATTCTCCCAATGGAAGAGGAGAGGTAGAGCTACTCGTCAGCTGCTGCTGGGCAAAATTAAAATCACAGGATCATAGAATGGCTCGAATCTGAAGGCACCTTAAAGATGCTTCTTTAACTAAAGACCTACTTCCAACCCTCCCACCATGGGCAGGTGAACTGAGTTTGCATGGCCAGGTTTTGGTAGCAGGGTGGGCTACAGGGGTGGCTTCTGTGAGAAGGTGCCAGAAACTTCTCCCATGTCCAGCAGAGACAATGGCAGGCAGCTCCAAGATGGATGTACCACTGGCCAAGGCTGGGCCAATCAGAAATGGTGCTAACAGCTCTGATAACATACTGAAGAACATGAAAAAATAAAAAGTACATTTTCTTGTTAGGTGACGTAAATTAAAATATTGGCATTTACAACAAGGCAAAGCTGACTGTTAACTTCTTCCCCCATGCTCAGTGACTTCTTGTCCTCAGGTACGAACAAGATGATTGTGCTGGTGAAGAGGAGAAGACAGACCCAGCAGGATAGACCACTCTTGTGACTGGTTCTGGAAACAGGCATTTGGATTTATAGAGGAATTTAAAAGCCTAAACCATACAAATAGAAGACCCTTCAACATTCAGAGACTGCAAGCTGACTGCAAACACATCTTTATTCTCAGTGTTTTTTTATCTCTGGCTCAACTCTTCATCTACACAACTGATGTAGACTGAAACACTGCTTCCGTAATAAAGGGCTGAGTTCAGTAAAGCTAATTCCCTTCCAAAACACTCAGGCAGGTATTTAATTCCCACTGGCTTCATTGGGTTAAAAGCACTCAGCTAAATAAGAGGCCAATGCTGGTGGCAGAGAAGAAAAATCCATGACAGACAGACAGGAAGAGAGGACATATGAGGGTATGCACAAATTTGCTAGAGAAGGCTTTGGAAGGAAATAAAAGACAGAATTTAAAAATGGGAGAAAGCTTTCTACTTAATTGAAGATTAGGAAGAAGCAGAAATAGAAAGTGCCACACAGCTGAAGGTACGACAGGTTGACAGAAGAAGGCAGGAGATTACTTAATACTTTTACACAATTAAATTAATTCCTTTTAATCTTTTTATATATATTGTAAACAAGATCTCTCTATCCCACGAAAAATACCTTTTAAAGGCTGGGTAAATACATTAACTAATCCTAAAATCCCAAAAATCCTAATTTTTTTTTTTTTTTTGAGAAACCAGAAGCAAAGCAGGGAAGAGCACTATAAACAGGTCTGACCTTCAGAGAGCCTGGCTTTCTCTTTATTTATTCCAAAAAAGAAACACTGCTTAAAGCAGCTAAAGAAAAAAAAAAGGGTCCTTTAAATGGAAATGGCTACACACCTCATTTGCAGTGACCAAGAGGATGCACCCTAAACATTCACAATATTACACAAAACCAACAAAGCAGACAACTGGTACCAGCAATTCTCACTTCTTTCTTTTTTTTTTGGAAACCAGTTTAAAAAGCAGTCCAAAGCATCTAGCAAGACAGGAGTAAAAAGAATTTTGATGATGGCTCTGAGTTTACTACTGACAGTTACTTAATTGCTACTATTCCTTAGTGTGCTGATTGCCAAATACAGCAATTCCTGCTGGCATCTTGTACTAGTGCCCCAGGTAAAATAGCAGCACCCTGCACTGGCAGGGAGGCAGACCCAATGGGTGCTTGCACATCTATTTCAAACATCACAAAGGGAGACCAAGGCCACCCTCAAGGTCCATCGCTGCCACAGGCTGAGCCCCCAGGGCTGCGGCTGCTTGGGCACGACCCAACTCCACGCTGATGGGCAAGTGACCTTGGCACCACCATGACACAGTCATTTCAATTGCGTCATTTCATTTTCAAAGACTGATTTTCTCAGAACAGAATATCCTGATGAATAATACAAATAGACTACAGTATTTCTTTCTGCTCATTTTATATACAGATATACAGGAATTTTGATTACAGCCTAAACAGTTCCTGTTTCACCCTAATATCAAGGGTACAACCCATCATGCTCAGCAATATGGAAATCTCAGTTAACAACAAAATAGAAATGTTAATTCATCCAGGAGCTGCTTCATGAGAACAGAGATATCCATCTATTGCTTACTGCCCCGTGCTCATTCAAGAGAGAAACCACATCTAAATAAATAACTAGAGATGAAAATGCCAATGCCTCCCAGAGTAAAGAGATCTGAAGGCAAATTGCAGGAAGCCTACAGGATACAGATACTGCGTTAATGAGAAACGTGGTCTGAAGGATTTTGAGTTGAAGTTTCAGGACAATAAAACTCAAATTCAGCAGCTGCTCCCATGATATAACAACTGGCAAGACAAATACTTTTATATATTTCTTTTTCGTTTGTGGTACTATACATTTTGTTGCCATGACAACTAAATGTTTTCTGCCCATCTGTATGGTGACAGAATAGACGCATACATCTGTTCACAGATCTTGTTTTTAAAAGACAGATAATATTTTCCCAAATTCTGTATGTTTTTAAAGCTCTCTTCAGAACGAAGGAGAATATTGCAGTTTCTCTAAAATAGTGGACCATAAATCACACCACTCAGGCAGTATGTTGCCCAGGAGACACTCTTAACATCACTCATTGCCACCACAAATGAAAAAGTCAAAACAGAGGCTGGTGACAAGGACCAGGGAACATTACTTTCAGCATGACTTTTTCCGTGTTGCATTTGCTTATCACCATTAGCAATATCACTGCCTAGAGACCAACTTCCTTTCTGGCTGATTAGAAACAACAAAGCCATTTTCACACAAAAAAAGACAATATATGAACGATTAAGGACAGGGAAATCTTTTTTTATTGCCATGTAGTTCAATAACTCTTTAACGTCTTTGTAATGTTTTCTACCCCAAAGCTTCCACATCTTTTGAACATATAATTCAATAAATAAATAAATTAACTTCAGTGACATCAAGCAACTCAACCAAGGCTGTAGCGTCAATAATATTTGTGTTTGCCTAAACCTTAGTTACCTCCATTAAATAAAAAGATTCTTTCCTGCATTACCTAGCCCTGTTCATACAGACAGGCCAGGCTGTGACACTGGCACATGAAATTATTCCCAATCACGACAGATTCCTGAAATCTTTAAGAAGATTTCCAGTCCTGCGCTTAGCTCCAGTTAGTGAAAAACTGGAAAAACCCACCCAACTGGTTCTGGAGTTAAAGCAGTGCAATGTGGAGAAAACAGGGGCTTCGATAGGGAATAGTTTGGAATTTAGATTGTACTGGGAAGAAAGACACTTCCACAAGAAAATAAAATCAGAAAAATCCAAGAAAAACAGAGAAGGTCAAGCATCACATGAAAGAGAGGAGAGGTCTGCAACTCTGCTTGCGGGGTAGAAGTCATAGGTTTAATCAAACAGTGGAAAAATGGGAGGAATATGAGACGGCAGAGCATGCTTCCCTAAAACAGCTACTACCTTCTATGCCACACAACGCAGCAAATGTTTTGGCAAGGCAGTGAAGCCATGGTAGACGCGTCTTCCTTCAGCACATTTTTGAGCCAAAATACCACGTGCTGCAGGCAGCATTAATCTGCTTCCCCAGCTTCTGCATGCTGCCTCAAACTTCCTGGCCCCAAGCCCAAAAATGAGAATTAGTTGCTCAGATTAATTTCTGTCACTTCTGGTGAGTCTCGTACTGGATTTAAAACAAGGACACCATGGCAATGCTCCTTACTGACATGGAAAATACTCCAAGCAGGCGAGCTAGCTAGCAGCTGCCGGAACTATTTATTCAGGTAAATAGAGAGAATCTTCAAATGAGCTTCTGCTGCACTTTGCTCTCATCTACAGCTTTCCCTCCTTTCCCACCCGTGTCATGGACACAAAACCTGCACATTTCTGGCATGCTTTGCTGTCTACTGTCCTGCAGCTGGCATGCTGGGCTGGAGGTCCCCCCGCCTTCTGGAGGATAATATGGCACAAAAATTCTGGTTCTGGATAACAGCAGAGCCCCATCTTAGCCCCAGTAAATTAAGTATGGTATCACCTGTATTACCTATCTCAGAAACACTGAAGCAGCCTTTTCCCATGGCACCTGAGAGGCAGAAGTATAACTCAAAAAAATTCTGAGTACACCAAAATGGTCTCCCATTACGTCTTAAAAGGAATGCTTTCCCAAGGCAAAAGTTCAAGAGCTCTATCCATCTATGGCTATCAGCTACACAACTGGGAAGAATGGCTAAAAACTGTATTTTAGCTTCATATTTTACCCATATAAAATGCTGCATCATAGCACTACTTGCAGCACAAAGCCACAGCCAGCCAGCCCCTTGGCCAGGTCACAGACACAGCAATTACGGCATGCAGTGAGCAACAACAAAGATTTGTCTCACTTCATCCTGAAATTTATTTAGCATTTTGTTTCCACCCAGCACTGCAGTGAGCCAGGCTTTGAAGCATCACTCACCCCTGGAAGGCTGAAAGGAATGATCGAGCAACCTGAGCACATGGCTGTTGTGTATGTCCAGTGCAGTCAGTGTAACATTTCTATAGTTAATTATTTGGAATAAATGTACTGGCTGAAATAGGTCACTGTGATGCTACAGTTCTCCTGGGAGATTAGACTGGGAAGAAGCAACTCCTGAAGGGACTTCTCCTTTAACACCCTCCAAATACCAAGTGACTGTACTACCCAGTTGCTGCATTACATTTTGATATGTATTTCCATCAAAATCACGCACAGCATTTTAAAGCCATTAATCATGCAAGTATCCCAATGGCACAAAACTGCCTTTGACAATGTGATGATCATTAGACTTATTGCACAGACAGGTAAAGTGAGGCATGAAAAGGTTAGTTATATTGCCAGAGGGATTCTGTCTCTCTCCATGACATGTAGTAAGCAGCTTTAGCCATCTGATAGTTGTTCTGACTTGTGATTTCAGCTCGAGGCTCAGGGACCCACACCATAAACACCATGTAGCAAATAAGCATCCTAATCAGCTAACACACCGAATCCCCCTGTTAGCACACATCTTGCTCGCTCCATCACAACTGCCTTTACCACACCAAAGCCAGGACAAAGCAGTAGCTCTTTCCATGTGTTATTTCCAAGCCATTCCTCCATCCTGCCAAAATCACTTATGGTCTATCAGGATGACTCTCCACCCTTTTGAATTACAAATTTCCCATACCCACAAGTAAACGTCTAATATGTTTCAGCATGAATTTCAATGACATGAACCACACCACTGCAGCTCTGTGCACGGATGCTCTCAAATCCACAGGCCCACAAGCATCAAAAGGGCAATGCAATACTTTGCACCTGATCTCCTTCTCTAGCTCCACCAAAACGGCTTGTGTTTGCAAGGCCCGTAAATGCAACCAGGGAGCTGATCCCCCCACTCTTTTCCTCAAAAAAAAAAAAAGAGTTCTTCTGCCATTGCTTTCTCGACCTGGTTCACCAGTGGCTGCGGGAAAAAAACAGAGCCACTGAGGGGAGGCAGTAGGAAACAGCACCCAGGACCAGGAATGGGCTGCCTCTGTTGTGGTCAGAACAGATATGCCAGGTGTAAAGGGAGCTGGCAATCACAGCCTAATTTTATTGGAAACATGGGATTCTTCAGAAGCAATTCAAGTTGCAAAAGCTTGTTGTTAGTTTGCTTGGTTGGTTGGGGGTTTTTTGTGTATACATCAGCCCTTTAGGAACCCCACCGGTAAGACTCTGTCTCCTGGATCCAGGTGACCAGGGAAAGGGGATCCATGGCCCCTGTACCAGAGGTTCCCACCCCTCCAGGGACTTGCCAGGAGAATCCAAACCCTCTTGTCAAAGTGGACTGGATTACGATTGACAATGTGACCACACAGTTATTTCTGACCGCATTCAATGTCTAGATAGAGTGTCCAACTGTTATGAGTTTTAATTTGTGGGTACAGAGAAAGAAAAACAGATTTTCTGAGAATTAGCTGGATTTTATCTTTGCCAGTGGCAGATTAATGTTCATTATGAGAGATTAGGCAATTAAAGGAAATCCCCATGAAAGAGCAGAAGCATATGCAAAAAGTTTTAAACAGTGGTATGTTTACACAAAGACAACAGGAACCCTTCTGTGCTCCTAACAATATAGGAGTAGAGCACTTTGCAATGCAGCAATTGCTACAGCCAGCAACATCCACCAGCTGAATGGTTTTTTTCCACTTCCAGCATCAACAAATTCAATCTTTATAGTTGAGAAAATTCCAACATTATTTAGATATTACCCTCCATTTTTATAGAGAAGCTGCTACGGGTTTTGACAATAAATTGATGGAGGGATAAATTTTAGAATCAGCAGTCCTAAATTCATTAGGTCACATTTATTAAACAGATTTTGCTATTTACCCTTTAGCCAGCACAGCTAAATGCCAGTCTTGGCCCTGCCTCATAAACAGCCCCCATCTCCTCTACAAATGTCACTATCGGCACAATCTTCCTTTTTTGATTATTTTGCTTGTCTCCAGCATGACACTCTGTACCTCAGAAGCAGCTTGCTGCCCACACTGAACTACTGCCCACACTGAATATTCCAAAAAGGAAGATACCTCATTAAAGGCAGAGCCACACTGGGTTGCAAAGGAGCCACACACTTGCAAAAAGCATCTCATCTCATTAGCAAATGGCTGGTGTAACTGCTCATGGTGGAGATGAAGACACACCACTAATTTGAGGTACAGAAGGCAAGGAACAGACTGCCCTATCCTGGTACTGTGGGAGTGAAAATAGCACATTAAATGTTTGTTAGGTTTCCAATGGAAGCAGTACCAGTAGCTCACAGGGGCTCAATCTGCTGTTTTCAGGATTCCCTTAAAGAGAAGGATGAAACGAGTGTCTCTGAAGGGCAGTGCTGGGAGAGGGTAAAGCAAGGGAGGCTGCTCCATACTGGAAAGTCCACTCCATGCTGGGAAGGCCCCCTCAGCCACTCAGAGCACTCAGTGCCACCTAGAATAATCAGCCCCAACGGCCTGATGAGGTTTCTCTCCAGCTGCCAGTCCTGTAGGCAGCCAAGGGACTGTGGTTATCCCTGGACTAGCCCACACTGCTGGTGCTTGTGGCTATCCACTGCTCTTTCCCCCACAGCAAAACAGAAGGTTATCACCCCAGTGGAAGCTGCACTAATCACTGATGATGGCTTAGACCACAACCTGCCATCATCAAAGAGTTCCTGTTAAACGATAATTAAAGCAAAGTAAAAAAACCAAAACAAACTAACAGATTCAGTGGAAGTAGAGCAGAGTAAACCAAACCAGTTCATCCTTACAAACTATCTCAAAAAGAAACGGTAAAATCCAATCCTTTTAAAAGCAGCTCCAAGATCCTGTACAGTGCAAGAAGGGTGGTCTCACGTGGAGAAACATGCTGGGAGTCAGAAGAATCTGTCCCATCCACCACTATTTGCTGTGACTAAGTACAGCTTCATCATAGAGATGCCTAACACCTGAAGTTCCGACTGCTTTTAATAAATTTCTGCATTGTCATTCCCCCACTTCTGAAAAAGAGAAAAAAAAAATCGAACTATTAACTTATCTACACCTTTCAGTAAAATGGGAAACTACATAAACATTGTACATCAAAGAGCTTCCTTCATTAAAATGTGGAAAATAATTTGTGTACTTTAGATGAAAGGTGTTCTGGGACTGTGAAGTATTCTGGCAAATTTAATTAAATCCCATAGTTATTCTCTTGTAAAAATAAAGGTTTTGGGGAAAAAAAAAACCAACTGATTCACAGTAACAGTTTGTTATCTTCTTTTTGCCAGATCTTTACCTTATAAACTGAACCACTGGTGAGAAGCAAAACCATTTTTAATGACCTATGTGTAAAGTTACATTTCCAGAACACAAATTCTCAGTAAAATTTTCAAATGAAGACGGAAAATCCCTGCACAAAGATGCATATAATTCATTATGAGCTGCAAAGATCTAAAATCAGAAATTAATTTGCTATGCATATTTCAGCAAAACTGAAAAACCAAAGGCTTCCGCTGTGAAAGATAGGCAGACCTTGCCATCACACTGCAGAAGCAGAGCTGTTGAAACCACATACAATGAGATTACTCTCACCTTTCCAGTCCATCACCTTGAAGAATTGTTGCTCATACATGTACAGTGAGCACATTTTGCTCAACTCCAAGATGAAAATATCACCAAAGTAATTGAAAAGCACTTCCTAAGAGAAGTAGCTTCAGGCTGCCTCCCTCTCGAGGGGGGCTGTGGTAACCAGACTGTCTCCAGCGGGTAACAGCTGCAAAGCTGAGACATCCAAGAGCAAAAACTCCACACATGTATCTCAATGGAGGGGTGGATAAGTGCCACAGCATGTCCTGATATCCCCAATCATTTAGGTGGGGGATGTGCTGGTGTGTACCACAGCTCTCCACACAGAGGAAACAAAGCACAGTCCTACACCTTCGCACATTTCCCACTCTGATGGAACACTGCAGCAACACTTGTGACAAACTTCTTGCCACAGCTGAATGGATCTACCCTTTTTGCTGACCATGGACAAAATGACCAGGTCAATGCCAGTGGACAACTCCACTCTGAGATACACAGAGATGTATTAGTGCAAACACCTAATGCAAACCAACTGCAATGAAAACCCCCTCCCCACATGCACTCTGTTTGGCTTTCTCTCAGTTATTTCTTACTGGCAACACTTCAATGCTAATAAGACACCATAAGTGTATAAAATGCAGTAAAGATGTTTACATTAAACAGCAGACTACAGATTAAAAGAATCTGTTCCATGAGCTATACAAGCTCATCTCCAAACATCTATTTTCAGGTAAACATGTATATGTGAATTCAAAGACGTATGACAGTGGAAGGGCTTTTTAATTTTATTTTATTTTTACCTTGTTGGCAAACACCTAACAAGTTCCAAGACTTGAACACTGAAATTAGCCAAACAGCCTTAAAGTATGACACAATTTTTTAGCAATGAGAGCAATGAAAGCTTGGAAAAGCTTTCCAAGCAACTGCCTGATTAACCATTACTTGTAGTCCTTGAACTGCAAACAGCTTTATTAAAAGTACCCTTTAATCCAGCTTCCAAGGTAAATCCTCGAGCCTACCTATGTATTCAAGCAGGGGAAGAGATAAGTGATCAGACCAGTGTTATCACTCCAAACCAGCCCCATAAATTCGTGATTAACTCTGTCCAGTTCTACTGTTCCCTAAAAAGCCACACAACCTGCTGCAAGGTCAGACAGCAAAACGTGTCCTCAATTTTACTGGGCAGCAGAGATTTCTCTCTCTTGGACTTGTTACAGGAAAGGATTAGGCAGTACAACAAAATGGCTCCATGTAATCTTAGACATTGCCCAAACATCCTCCTCTATATCCCTGGAAGAGAGGAGTGCTCATATTGCCCTCCATATGCTCATAAGCTCGTGGTTTTGCACGAACAGCATCGTTTCTCAATGCCCTTGGCTTCCATTGGTGCTTTGGAACAGCTAAAATGGATTTTTCTCCAGTTTCCTCTGAACTACCATGAACTGCTGCTCATGGTCTGAAGTGATGCCAGGATAAAGCTGGTGCTCTTGCGCTCAGAATGAACACCAGACACTGGAAGTCAATTTTCCTCTAATGCCATCTAGCTCACTACCTTGTGGCTTGGTCCCTTCTCTGGCACCTTGGAGATAAGCTTTCTGCAGGAGCACCTGGGTATAATTTCATGGATGATTATGCATGAGCTAACGTAGAGGTCACTTCTGGGATTATACACCAAGAGAGAGAATGACAGAACATAGAATACAAAATGCTCTATGAAACATCTCTCAAGGGTAATAAAGGTGACAGGAGGAAATACAGACTACACATTTCTTTATTAATAAATAAATTACTCGGAGATTGAGACAAAATGTCCTATCACCATGAGCAAGGAGCATCCTGAATAATAAAGGAGATTCTCTAAACATTTTCCAAAGAAGGGAAAGCATGCAAATTACAGCTAGCTATAAAAATTGTACGTTGTGGGCTGTTTTATGGGGTATAAAGCCTAGAGAGCTGAACAGCTTGAATGGAACAATTCTGCATGACTGGCCTCACTTAGGAAACTTTGAAAGTATGTCAGAATGATACTCAGAGCTTTCTAAAGTACGTATTTTCATTAGCTGATGCATTGTTTCAGGGTTCATATTATTAAAAAAAAAGTGAAACAAATTTGCTCCAGTGAAATTAAGACAAGCCTTGTTCCTTACTAATTTACATCTAGAAATGACAGGGAGATTATGAACACGCAGACACAGAATTTGTAGAAAAATTACTGGTTTTCCACCACAACTAATTTTAAAGAAAAAGAAGAATGTTAGTGACTGTTGTCCTAAAAGTGGAAATCTTATGGGAAGGAACACTTGCACTGTCAAAAGCTGCCAGAGATAACTCAAAGAGCAATGATAACACAGTACCATAGGCTCAGAAATAGCTGCTCTCAGGAATGCTTTATTCCTGCCTGACACAGATATAGGCTGACAGACCAGATTTTGGCCAGGACTGTGCTCTGTGATCCATCTGGCACACTCCTTCCCAAAGAGGCTGCTCAGGAGAGACACCATGGATGGGCTGAGAGCCGATGATCTCGTCATGAGTGCCTGCTGCAAGTGCAGCAACCCTCTCTCCCGAGCCACCTCCAAGCAACACCCACTGGCACTTCTCTTGTGGTATGGCATGAGGTTACCTTGAAAACTGGTTTTAGAAGTCTGGATAATAAAGTGGCTCCAAAATACTGGCTCTGGTTAATGAAATTTGCCTACACTCCCCAGGAAGATGAAGAACGTCTACAATACTAACGTCTCAGGACTCTACAGTGAATTCAATTCTCCCAGAGAGTCCACCCAGATCCACCCACAAGCTCCTACACGCCTCCATAAAATTAAACAAGTGAGAGGGAGAAAAACATGCATCAGAAATGATTTTCATTTTACTTTATTTTGTTTCAAGGAAACTCTAGCAATGGTCCCACATAAATATTTATCAAACCACTCAAATTGTAGTAAATGGAAGTATCCTTCAACCTGCATACACACTAACTGAAAACTATTTTAGAAGACAGCAACAAGATGCAAGGAGTCTGAAGCAGTAAATTCAATCCCTTCTGCCAAATACATGGAACAGTGCAGGCAGGTCTAGATTATTGTAAACTATATAATCTGATGTTTCTAGTTTCCATTATTAGTTGTTTGAAGCCATGGTTAGGCTTTCCAGCATCAACTGCCTTCTCTAGCCACAGTTTGTCAGGAATTTCTATCACTCTTGAGGTATCCAAATCAAAGATCAGACCACTATCCTTAGCACCATAAATGAACCCATGGAGTCTGTAATAATTTGAACTCTACCTCCATTTAACAGTACCTTTAAGCTTTCGGCACTGTGAAAGACAGGACTGGCTTGTTAATGTGAATTTCAGGGCTGAAACACCTAAAGATAACAAGTTAACAGGGTCATCCACAGCTTGCATTCTTATCAGAGGTCCTCTACAGGATTTGAAATTAGTGCCACCTAATGCCTAAATTTAAAGTGCTAATGAAAGTCAGGGGACTCAGGTTCCTGAACAACCCTAAGAAATAAAGTTAGTAAGTTTTGAAAGCGTTCCTTAAGTCTGTGCTCATGGGCTTTGCAAGAACACTAAAGATCCCATAAGCATTTCATTAATACCACTGTTTTATCTCTGTGTTCAATTTCAATAGGACTTAAGATGTTTCTATGCTTTCCTGAGAACAAGTAAAAGACTTGTTGCTTCAGTTTTCCCACCTGTGCAGTGGAGTTAGTAATTCCTTGCATGTCAGGATGGTGCCACACCAACTCTGACAAACCCTACAGAAGCCTCTACAGCAGAAGATGCTGAGTGTGTCTTGTCTCTCTGCTCCTCTAGAGCTCACTTTGATCATCTGCTATTACCAGCACATCCATGGGTAGCGCAGGGGTAAATACAGAAACTCTCCGAGTGCCAGGCTGTTACATTAACATGTAGAAACAGATGCCAGACTAAAAAGTGGAGCTAGACTAAAAATGCAGTTTAGCTGAACTACGAATCATTAAAAAATGAGAAGGAAGATTCCAGCATTTAGGCCTGATCTCATCTAGCTCAACCTTTCAAGAAGTCAGGAACTCCCACTAGTTGTTCAAATCTCCACTGCAGCCAGAAAAGAGGTTCTGATAGATCATATTTAGTCACCCAAAGTGGATGACATCATAAACCCATACGCATTTATTGGACTCACCACCAACTCCTAGAACAACAAAAATACACCACTTTGCTGTGGTATCAGCACTATGAGGGTATACATACCAGAGCTAAGAAAATCCAGGTTTTTAATAAGGCAGTGTAGGACCTCTGACAGAGACCATTTCCACAAGAGTAGTCATAACTATTAGAGCTAACCTTTGATGGAAACTCAGAGCACACTCTCATCCCACAAAAATTTTTACCACGTCTGCTCATTTTGTGTTACAACAATCTGGAGATATAAGAGGAGGCTTTACACAATTTTCTTCTAAGGAAGTGCAATTAGCAGACTGGCAAAGAGCGTGGAGGTGCACACCAGGCAGGAAGCAGTACTAAAGATGAAGAAATGGCTTCAGCTTCTCTGTAGCACCAGAGTTGTACAAGGGGAAGGCTGCTACTCACTTCTGCAAGTAAGCTCAAAATATCAGATATTGATCAATTTCTGTAGATAGAAAAGAGGGTGGGATGCTCTAACGCCGTATTGTCAGAAAACGAAAAATCATGAACTATTATTTACAAAACTCTCAGCCCTATACTATTAAAAACCTTTTTCCACTTTTTATTTCTAGAAGTGCACTTATGTGTGGGTTTCAGAATGAAAGATAATTCCCAGAAATTAAATTAAAACCATTAATCTGGTAGCGAGGAGTCGTCACAAATTACCTAGCAGTAAGGCTGACAGGATATAGTCTTGTTTATAGTTAACAGGGATGGGCTACATCTGACCAAAGCAAGGCACTCAGTGTAGACCTCTACCTGAGCTAGTCTCACAAGGACCTTTGCATATTTTTAGAGCATGATTCACCCAACTTATTTCATATTTTTACATTAGGGTGAAATGAATCATGTTTCTCAGTTGCTTCTTTCTTTCTGTTGACTTAAAAGAAGCCTGCAGTGGCTAGTTCTCATTGTAGATGACCATATTTCATAACAGATTACATCTTTGGATTCCAAGAGAATGAACGTGACGCACAAAAAAAAAAAAGGCAACTATGAACAGGAGACAGAAGGATCACATTTCATGTTCTTAGGTCCAAGGTTCTTAAGCGGCAAGTTTGTGACATTTATATCAACAGCCAATAAATTAAAAAGTTCCTCCATTTTTTTTTAACCTCTAGAAAAGTCTTAAACCAGATTTTCAGCTATGAATTATGATTGACTTCTAAATCCATGAGAAATTTCATTTTCTGTGTAAGGCAGTGGGAAACCACAGATGGAGCTGACTGGTCACGAACTGCAGCCATCCACTTCAGGAAACTTTCTACTTATTTACAGACTTATACTGGCTCTGCCTCCTGGAAATAAAGTAAATCCACTGAAGCAAATTCGGAAGTGATTCACACTTCTAGCTGGCAAATACTTGCTATGCTTCTGGTCACCATCACGGATGACCTGGAGCATTTAGCAGTGAAGGCTGTAACAATGATAATCTTCCAAACTGATTCTATATGACATGAGGCAAAGAGCAGCACTGTAGGAAGGGAATTCCAGGCTCACCCCATGGTACAACTCTTACCAAACTGCAACAACACCCAGATTTGCACATTTATGCTGTGCAGAAGGATCCATAAGGACCAATACAGAGGAGACTCCCAAGCTCACTGAACACAATCCACTGTTCCAACCTGAACAGAGAATAGCCTGCTGTGGAACCCACACCAAAAGCCAGACCAAGCTTGGTGGAGTTAGATCACAGAATCATAGAATCACGTAACTTGGAAAAGACCTCTAAGATCATCGAGTCCAACCATTAACCCAGCACAGCAAAGTCCATCACTAAGCCATGGCCCTGAGTGCAACATCCACACTTTTTCTGAGCACTTTCAGAGAGGGTGATTCCATCACGTCCCTGGGCAGCCTGTTCCAATGCCTCACAACTCTTTCAGTGAATAAATTTTCCCTAATACCCAATCTAAACCTCTCCTGGCCATTTCTTCTTGTCCTGCCACTTGTTATTTGGAGAACAGACCGACCCCCACCTCACTACAACCTCCTTTCAGGCAGCTGTAGAGAGTGAGATCTCCCGTGAGCCTCGTTTTTTCCAGATGCACCTATATGCACCTATATACATCTGTAGTGGAAGAAGAAGCACAGTGACAACAAATGTGCAGCTGCATGGTGCAGTGTGTATCCATCAGGAAGACCTGCTTCTCCTCGGGTATCCTGGCATCATTTCAACTCCTCAGTATCAATGTGCCGCAGGGAGCAAAAGCACATCTCACTCAACACACAGGGCAACACCATTAACATGTAGTATTTCAGAAAAATAAAAATAATGCACTTGAGCAGAATTTTGCTGAAAGCACAGACTTGCTTGCAGTCCAGCCTGCTCACATATCAGGATGAATTTGGCCCACTTTATATCCTAATGATTATAATGGATGCTGCAGTCATCTTTTCATTAAGGCAGCAGCCAAAAATATTGATTTGTTGTACTTCACACTCCTGCTTACCTTCACAAATTTCAGGAGAGACTGTATATAAGCCAATAGAGTTGGTCAGTTTAAAAGTGACAAATGAACTGTGCTGAAAGTAAATAAACAGCTATCTCTTTATAAATTAATTCAATATGTGACTTAAGCCCTTTTCTACAGCTAGAAAGCTGATTCATCATTCAGCAGCATTTAAGTTGCCACCAGTTCAATAGCAGAGTATTAATGTTGCATTCTATTTGACACAGAAGGTCAAATTCTGCATTCAGCTTACAACAGCATGACCCAGAGTAACCCTGAAGCCCTGCCCTCCACATCGCCCTGGCTGCAGCTCTGCACCCAGAAGTGTTCTTCAAATTGCTTTCAAGAAGGCTTATATGGTATTGAACATTTGGGGAAATCAGAACACGAATCCTAAATCTTTTTATCTGCTGGATTATCAAGTCTCTTCTGGAATGATTAAGTGAAATAGGACAGGTTGGTTCATTTTCATCTAACACTCATGAAAGAGTGAAAAGCAGAGAAAACTTTGCATCTTGGGACATTTGGGGCTTTTTTTTTTTTTGCCTCCACAAAATATATTTCAATTTTGGAAATAAAGTAAGTATCTTTAATGTGGAATATTCAGTACAATTTCCACTCATGTTAAAACACGATTCATGCTTTACTCAACAAGGGACCTAACTTATTCTAGGCCATCACCTCTACTAGTGTAGGCACAGGGTAAAAAAAAGGTTATTTTACTTATGAGTGACATGCACTGAGTTACTCTCCCTACCAGCTCTTTTAAGTTCAATAAATGTTGAATGCTGAGATTTCTGTACCAATACTGCAGCATTTGGACCAACCTCCCAGTGCTTCATAAACAACCCATTGAGACGAAGTTGATGCTACTCAGTAAGTAGGTAGGACAAAATTTTCAAATGCAGGAGCTCAATACTTAAATACATGTCCAAATGTCTAAATGATGTTCCCCGAATACCTTCTGCTACTATCAGTACTGTAGGATATGCGAATTCCTAACATTTCTGGAAATTGAACTAGGTGCCCTCTTGACTGCTGACACTCAAGTCTGATGTTTCTGGACATAAGGTTTTGACTGCAATCATCTGTGTACAGCTGTAGCAGCGAGACTGTAGCAAAAATAGAATAAAAATATTTTTCTCTGCTTATACTTAGACGAGAGCCACAGCATTTGCAATGTCGTCTGTTTTTCATAATGTTCAGTTTAGAAAGCTGACATTTGATTAAACAGTTTGAATTTGCCAAAACATACATTTTAATCTTATGTTTAATACCACATTCTCAATTAAAAGCTTCAGAAAAAGACATACAAACCACAGTAAACCCACAGACCTAACATATTTAATACAATTTCTGAAACTGTTGACTAATATTTTCTAATTTCCTCACTACTTCTAGTGGTGCACAGCTGCACCATTACTCCCAACAACCATCAGACATTTAAACAGCCAGTTTTTAAGTGTTTTACTAAACACACTTCTATATTTAGTATTTTGAACATTTTCCAACAGGGTGGTGTGCTAGTAAAGTTTTGCATCTTAAAAACCCTCACTACATTAACAATGCTTTCTAACGTCAATGTTTGTAACAGTACTGCCACCAAGGGAAAGCTAGAACAGGTCATTTACAGTTATGTACGTTTCCCTGGATTTCTCCCTTTTACATAAGCACACCAACACTGATGAACACCATGTTACACCAAAGTGTATTACACAGGATGGTGCTTTGTTCCAGAATAACTCCCATAAAAAATGACTCCCAACAACAAAAACAAGACTACAAATAGGTTTTAGGACAAAATAATATGTTTCATGCTCCTTATTTCCTTTTATTAGGTTTAACACTGGATTCAAGGTCATGAGTATTGTGACTCTGTGGAGGTGACCTGAGTAATTTACAGTGATCAACAGATAATGCAATGACTGTAAGCGAGTCAGTCTGTAACTATCACTGCCTTCTAAATGGAGCCATCACATAGCTGCTGAAAAGAAATGTGTATTATTTCACATCCACAGAGTGATGAATGTAACCAGGTAATTAAATCATGTCACTGCTGTGCCTGGAAAATCCTTATTTATAATTTTATCTTGCCTGTTAAGAACTGAATTTCTTGTTAACGGTAGAAAACAATTATGCCTAAGCTTTGCTTTTGCAAAAAACCTCTATGAAGGAGAAATTAGAAACAAAACTCACCAGTTTCTTCATCTATGCTGAATCTCCCCAGGCCACTGCCATCCCTGATGGAATACTGGATCTCCCCATCTCTTCCAGAGTCCTCATCTCGAGCAACAACTTGCAAAACGCTTGTACCAATGCGGGAGTTTTCCTTTACATATCCAATGACAGCAAACTCAGGAAAGTAGGGGGTATAAAGATTTTCGTTAACATCCACCACTTCAACTTCCACAAAAGAAAGAGAAGAGAGAGAAACGGGGCGCCCCTTGTCCTTGGCACGCACAGTCAGGTTGTAGAACTGCTGCTTCTCGTAGTCGAGCTCCTTGTTGAGGCGGATGGCGCCGCTGGCTTTGTCGATCTCGAACCGCCCGTTGTAATCGTTCACCAGCGAGTAGCGGACTTGGCCTCCCAAGCCCAGGTCTGGATCGTGAGTTTCCAGCCAAGCAATGACAGTGCCGACCGGCAGGTCCTCAAGGACCTTCACATTGTAGCTGGATGGTATAAAGGCTGGAGAGCAATCGTTCACATCATCCAAAAAAACCTTCAGAGGCACGACGGAAAACTGCTGATGGCCACTCTCTGCTCTGTCCCTAGCCTCAATCTTCAGAGTGTAGTTTGCTTTTGCTTCCCGGTCCAGTTGATCTGCAACATACACCACTCCTGTGGAACTGTTGATGGCAAATTGATGGGTGTCTGTCAGTACTGAGTAAGTCACTTCACCATTAGATCCCAGGTCTTTATCTCTGGCTTCTACTTGGATAATCTCTGTACCAAGACTTGTACTTTCTAAAATATTAACCGAGTAACTGTCCTGTAAAAAAACAGGCTCGTTATCATTTGCGTCCTCCACAGTGACAGTCAGCAGTCTCCATGCAGATTTCTGTGGATTACCTAAATCATAAATTGTAATATTAAGGAGATAGAGCTCTGTTTTTTCACGGTCCAAGGGCATGAGAACACTAAGTATCCCCATCTCCATGTCAATGTTGAAACAACTGTCTACATTACCATCAGAAATTGTATAAAGTACTCTTCCATTAAAGCCTGAGTCTGCATCATAGGCTTTTATCCTCAGGATGGTGGCACCAACCGGCAGATCCTCTGAAACCTTTACATCAGTAGGAAAGGATTTGTCGAAATGCGGTGCCTGCCTGTTGACCGAGTAAAAATCAAGAAAACCATCTTCTAAATTCAGCTTCACATTTGCTTTTGCCTTTTTGAGCAATTTTTCTGCTAACTTCTGAGCAACTCTAGTTTCTCTACAGCTAAAGGTCTTTGAAGACACTTTCCCATGAACTACTGAAATATTAACAAACATAGCATCAGCAAAGTTCTCTCCATCAGTTGCCGTTATCTTAAGGCCAAAATTGCTGTTCTTTATGCCAGAGTTAACAAGAGATTTTTTAAGCTGCAGGACACCAGAGTCTGGATTTAAATAAAAAATGCCAAGTTCATTTCCCGAGATTATTTTGTACTTCACAAGCTCTAACTCATCTATGTCTATTGCAGAAACAGCAGTGATGTGACCACCAACAGGAAAATCAGATGAAATCACTCCCTGACAGGCCACTTTTTCAAAGAGGGGTTTGTTATCGTTGACATTGCCTATGTATATGGTGACATTCACCTCACTCTCGTGGCGGTAGGGAGAACCCCAGTCGGAAGCTCTCACAATGAATCTGTAGCTTTCTGGTGAGGACTCAAAATCCAGTTCTTCAGATGTGCTGATGACACCTGTAAACTGGTTTATTGTAAATGGCAGTGAGTTCAGACTGGCAATACTGTATGTGATGTATCCATTTTCTCCCCTGTCTTCATCAACTGCTGACACTGCCAAAACGCTGGACCCCACAGGGACACTTTCATTGACAAAGGAGCTGTAGGACAGCTGCTGGAACTCCGGAGTGTGATCGTTGGCATCTTCTAACCTGACAGTAACGTGTGCTTTTAAATCACCACCTTTGTTTGCATATACTTCTAATTCATAGAGGTCCTTCTCAATGATTTTCAAAGGACGAGCAGTAGTAATAAGGCCTGTGTTGGGATTGATCTTAAAATACTCAGCTTCCTCACCTGGAGATATTCCGTATTCCACACCCTGCGGCTCAGGCATCAATTTTACTACTGCAACCACCACACCAGGAGGTGAAAATTCACTGATCAAAACATCATATGCTTCCTTTTCAAACTTCAGGGGGATAATTTCTTTCTTGGGACTAGCAATGTGGACCAGTTTGACTGCAGAAAATTTCTGAGGAGATCCTTTGTCCTTAGCTTGGAGAGTCAGGTTATAACCATACGGGAAGTTGTCCCAATCAATAGGCTTTCTTTCTTTGATTTTGTACTCATTCATCCATTTCCCTTCTTTAGTCAAAAGGAATTGTTCCAGCGGATCTCCAGCCACAATAGAAACAGATTCTATTTCTCCATTGGCTCCTTCATCTAGGTCATCAACGTTAACAACTGCATAGGTAGGTTCCTTGTCTGATGGGAAGGGAATGTGGGTCACTACAGTTATTGTTGGGGCATGTTCATTTATACGTTCAATGTGAACATAAAGCTTGGCAGTGCTGCTTACACCATTGCTTCCATAAAGCTTCATCCCACGGTCCACTGCCAAAATCTCAAGGTCATACCTGTTTTTCTCATCGTAATTTAACCGGCCACTTAAGGAGATAACACCACTTGTAGGATGAACTGAGAAGAGATCAACTTTATTTTTAAAGTAATAATAAAATTCACCATTGGATCCAATATCCGCATCTGTTGCGGTCACCTGTGCAATGCTAGTCCTTAAAGGAGTGCTTTCTGCTATTGTGACAGAATATGTGGTTGGTGAAAACAAAGGTCTTAGGTCATTCATATCCAAAACCTGGATGTTCACTTTTGTCCACGCTTCCAAGTCCTCTCCTCTGACAGACCCTTTTACCATCAATAAATAGTTGTCCTGGATTTCTCTGTTCAATATAGCAGAATTACCACCTTTAGTCCTTATTCTGAGGAAGCAGAAGTCAGCAATGATGACTTCCTCTGCTTTAAAAAAGCCCTCATCATCACCAGACACTATCTTGTACTTGATATCCCATGAAAGGTCAGCCATGGTAATGCCCATCCTCGTCTGACTGTTGACGTAGGTCCTGGCTGCGGAATTCTCATACACCGTGGCATTGTAAGTGGAATGTGTGAAGTGAAAGCCAAGAGGGGCAGTCCCATGAGCCACCTGGCAAAGGGAAGCCAGGAACTTGACAATCAGAAAGGCAAGGCATGACGGAGGTAGCCGTGAGCCTGACCAGCGGCCCATATTCACGTCCATCACATCATTCTTTCACCCTGTGACAGCGAGAGAAAACAGGAAACAGTTGAGAGGAGATAAGAACTGTACTGTGAAGTGACACGTCAAAATTACTTACTAAATTTCTAATCAAAAGTAGAATCTATGTAATATCGATTCACCATATATTTAACAAAACAGAAAGGGAGAACACTATACACACACACATAAATAATCACACCAGCTCTGGGTGTTTTCACACTTGTCTGACTAGCATATACACATGTGCACATACAGGCACATATATATAACTACATATATGTATGTATGTACACTTTTTTAACATAAAAGACCCTACCACATCCATATACATGCGCACACAGTCCAGAAAAATAATCACAGCGAAAAAAAATTAAAATCAGCCCCACATATTTCTATCAGTTTATACAGAAGGATGAATCACATAGAGAAATTTTCAGGTTTTATTTATCAGCAGCTCCAACTAAGCCTAAACTTGTTTGTTTTCCGAGCATATTGGAAAACTCATTTTCACTCCCAATGTTTGGAAGAGAGACAGGATTTTCATATGTATGTAGCACCGTGATAGTCCAATGTTAATTTTTTTTTTTTGGGTCACTTAAGAATGATGAAATTTGAGCCACCAAGAACAAGTAGAATAAAAAGTCATTACACAGTCATTACTTTAAACACAGATACCTTCAGAAAAGGGCCAGTGCCCCACTTCAAGAATCTAAACTGTGAGGTTAAGCAGAGACAGAGTAAGTGGAGGCACTGGCTAAAGGTTGCTGGAGGGTACTGCAGAAGCTGGGAGCCAAGTCCTGCTTATCACTTCCCCCTTGAAAGCAGAGGAAAGGAGCCTGAGGAAACGAGGCAGGTGCTTACAGTACAGTAGTGGGAATAAGCTTCTTTGTTACAGAGTACATGCACTGCTACTTGTGAAAATCATAAAAATCGATTTTAAAAGGCAATTATTGAAACACCCACTGCACACACAGTTTGTTCTCATTGTCATTTAAAAGCTGCTTGAAAATGTAGTTTTCTCCAAGCTAGAATACAGGGAGGAAAAGGATAGGAAAAGCTGTCAATAATGACACAGGTTAATTTAAACTTCCATCATGATTTCAACTTCCCCAAGGAGATCTATAAATTGCATGCAAGTTTTGGAATGTGAATTCATGTTAGTTATCACCTCCAATGTAACAGAGGGACTACTGCAGTTTCGGTACTAACAACAATCAATTTATCATACTGATGTTGCAATGTCCACACGCAACACTTAACTTCCTGATCCCACAGTCTATATCCCATCGTTTAACACACTGATCAATTCTGTCAATTCTCCCAAGTGTTTGTCAAAGCACTCATCTTTCAATACACTTATTTTCACATGCAGTTCTCCCCCTTTTGTTTCCTTCTTACTTCCTTTTCTATTATATTAAAAAAAAAAAAGGAAAGAAACTCTTTAAAAAAGAGAATAAAAATGTAAGATTGTATCACCTTCTGGACCTGCATTCCCCAGTAGCCAGCAAATTTCACTTGTGGCAGTTCCTTTTCTGAATATTCCCACTCAATTATTGTGCACATAGCATGTGAGTCCTATGATTAACATCTTGTTCCATACAATTCATACATCAAATAAGCACAATTCTCCAATATGCTTTGGGTACATGAGGGAACACCCTGCTCAGGGTGACCTCCAGGAGCCCCAGGACGGAATTCTTCTACTTCATCTAGGAAAGATTATTTTATTGTTGTCGCCATTTCATTCAGCTGAAAAATCAGCAGTGGCACCTTGTTCTTCAGCACAACAAACTTTCATCAATTTCATCCACCAGTATAAAAATACCGAATTCTCTTATTTTCATGGTGCTTTACGTGATCACTTTTGAGTACTGATACTAAAAGCTGTTGCTTCAGACTAGTGTGGGAGATGATGCTAGTTGTATTTATATATATATATATATAGATACACACACAACATACAATAGACTGCCAAGGAAAAGCCAGCCAATGAAAATGAGACTTCTAATGAGACACAACTCACGAGAAAATGAAGGGCTGGACCTCTTCTGTGATGCGCATTATTAAAACAATCAGCAGACAATCACTGTATTGCTGCCTTTCATGAAGAGCACTTCAGCATCCTTTGTCTATACTACAATACCGGTCCCTCCCCTGCCAAGAGAGAGAATTTTTGCTGACTTACGAAAGAGACTGATGTTGTGTTTCATAGGAGCACCTAGACTTCTTTCACCACAGTTCAGCAACTTCCAAGAAATTCATTTTCCTATTCTTTGAAGTAAGGAAATGAATTGTCTTATCCTATTTATGTCTCATTTGGTGCTCTAGTTTCTCCTGTCCACGCCATAGTTCAGCATGAGCTGGTTTCTCTCCATCTTTCAAGGTCATCAACATCAGGTTTTCAAGTCCAGCCTAACTGGAAATCAGTTTTCCTGAGAATATCACTGCTACAAAAAAATTTACTTGAAACTTTACTTTCAGCCCTACACAAGGTTATAGACGGCTGTGGCAGACAGGCATCAAAGCAGATATTTACAAAGCTCTGTGATTAGGGGCACCTAATGAAAAAGTTGTGTATATCCTAGGCAATATAACACGACAACCTTATGCTCCTATTCCATTCATCTTGTAATTTTTAGAGAAAGCCAGGGCTAAGACCTAATCTCAAACATACTGCTACAAACCCAGCCATGTCAATAATCTACAAAGTTTTAGAGGTTCAGTGCAATCAGTATCAGTCCTGAAACACTAAATTCCACCTAGAAGCAGTGTATGTATATGTGTGTGTGTGCCATTGAAAGCATGTTTTAGCTATGTGTACATATGTATTCACAGACACACAGTTTGTGTATTTTTAGGCAGAATTTCATGGTTGGCACTGGAAAAATTGGACCTTCTCATCAGGCAGCACTTTCAGAGTTTGATTTCATTTCAGACGTGGTATGCAGAGTTGTAACAAGCTCCTCATTGAAGTTATTCATCTATCCATATACTTATATGGCTATCATCATTATATTATATGAAAGTCCCAATGGATGAGCTATTAAGCTGCCACTTGGGCAACCCAAGAATGTTTTATTCATTTACTGAATTCCTTTCTTCTGGGATATTTGTTTTTAAGAGCTCATAATACATACATACTTAACACACAGGAAATGTAATGAGATAGGTTACAGAAACAAAGTACAAAGCAACCCGCCATAAAGTAGGAGGCATTTCTTTAAAGGCACTTCTTGTCAAAAAATGTTATGGTTTCAAGTGAAGAGAAGGGTTGTGATTACTTTTGCTTGATTTTAAAACATTCAGGCAGGAGCTACTAAAAAAAAAATCCCCTGGTACTGCTCAACATGGTTAGTATGAAGAAAAAAGGAAAAAAGAAAGGAAATGAAGGGAACAGGGAAAAGGGAAAAGCTTTCTGAGAGACGAAAACTGCTCTATAACAGCAGCAGAGACTAAAAGGAAACAACTCCCTTCTAACTACCCAAGGAGGTGAAAAAATAACAAAATATAGCAGTCCAGCATCTTTCCACTCTAGCTCTCATTAAATGCTCTGGCCTTGAAGTGAGAAGGAAAAAATAGGAACATAGAACAGTACATCTTGATTTTTTAAATACTCCTTAGAATAAACTTGAACATCATGGAGAACTCTATAATTTCAAATTCAGTTCATCATTCGAGTCATTTCCCTCTGCTCCTTGAACAAACACTAACTATGTGACCCAAACCTTGCAGAATAGCTGCAAGGACGTGTAGGTGGCTGGTGCTCCTTAGAGGAATGGAGAGAGGTATGATCATCATTCCTTTATCTCCTCTTGGCTCTGGCAAACTCCAGTCTGGGTTGCATCCAAACATAACACCCCACCAGACAGAGAAGGAAGCCTGAGGTCCCAGGAACTGCCAGGATTCCTGCACACCAAGAATGTGGCTCTAACTCAGTGTGCAGATATGAAACAAGTGCTGTGTGTTCCTTGGTTTGACTCCTTCTCCCTAGGCTAATTTTTCTAATTCCAAAGATCTCCACACCATAAAATACTTGAAAAAGAAAACAGTGCACATGTCTCTAGGGTAAACAAGAACCACAAGGTCTTTTACAGAATATAAAGAATACAGCAGCCAAATTTCTTCAGCAAACAGGAGGAATAAGCTTTTAGCAGGCCACAGAAGGGATAACAGAAGAGCCTTCTCCTCTCTCCCTACTTTAACTCCAAGCCCAGTTACAGTGAGCATGTTTCCAGTTCGCCATTAGGCAAATTAATTCAGGCAATGTGACTAGCTAATGCAAAACAACTATTAAAGACTTTTTTACGTGACCTTTGAAGACAGAAGAAACCCATCTGTGCTTTAACTTCCAGCTTCACTCAACAAAGGGTGAAGAACCCAATGGAGTTCTTATATATAGGTCCTCTGGGCTATGAGGAGGAAAAACAGTTTCTCAACTTCAGATGATAAATTTCTGAGAGTCAAGGTATTTATGCATCAGTGTGTATGGGAAAAAGGGGGTCAAGAAACCTTGACTTAGAGGTTTTCATGTTAATTAGTATTTCTCTTGGTGAAGCTGGGAAAGGAAAGGTGTCTCTTCACACAGGACAGGACTGGAGACCTCATGGTATGGAAAAATACTACAATTTGAAATTACTATTGCTTCCTCGAGAGAGTTGTCACAATTCTCTTTCAAATGGTAGCTATTTAAATTTCACTAAATAAGCAGCTTTAGAGCAAAAAAGGTATATTTGAAAATGTAAAGGTATTTTTAGGAAGCAGAAGAACAAAAACACCACATGCACAGAAGTCTAAATAGTATGTACAGAAGTCATGCATCTGCTGCAGGAACAGAAGCTCTTGATTTCTTTGGAAGTGACCTTAATTCTACAAGGTAACTCCTTTCACACAAACATCAACATCAGCAACAACCAATCTATTCTCATGGTCTAATCATCAGCAAAAAACCCACAAGCTTGTCACACAGGCATGAAACCTCTTCTTCCCAGTGTTCTCTTCTATCAACAACAGCAATCTGACTGCACAAAAACTTCTGCATGACCAGGCCATGAGGATCTGCAAAAAGGATACAATGAAGATTGCAAAGCATTGTGATAGATTTGCAGCTGTCACCTATGAAAGCTGCATTAGTGATAGAAAAAATTTGACAACAAATCTGTTGTCAATATTGCAACCAGGAGGTGAGAGCCCATGTACATCAGTGTCCTCTCTTGGAAGGAGTCTTTCATGGCACAGAACCACTGAAAACTCTTCCAAACTCATGGAAATTAGTATTTAGGCATATGGAAGATTATCAGTCTAGGAGTTTAAAGACCAAGGTGTCATTCTACCCGCAAAGCTCAAGCACAGACTAGAGAGAGACATGGATTTTTTAACTCTCCTCTCATTACACAGGCAATGTTGTCAATTACACTAGCATGTTGTCAAACGAATAGTAAGGGAAAAAAGCATGTTTAAACAACACTTTCCCTAGCCAGACAACTTTCCTTGCACTCCACAATAACTCATCCAGTTAGGAAAGGCTAACAATTTACTGGCCAGGAAAACAAATCAGAATGTAGAATAAGACTTTAGAACTCGTGCCATACAGAAATGAATTAAAGATGTGTGTTCAAGTGTAGGCAGGAGGGAAAAAAAACCTTTCTGACACCGACAGATTTACAACAGGAGATATATTCATGGAGCTACCTGCTCCCTGATGAGCAGGAAGATCTGCTTTTCCATATATATGATTATATCATGATGTGTTTATCCCCAAAAGAGAAGGTGAAGACAAAATGATCATTTCTGCAGAGTAAGCCCTTGCAAGAGACAGCGCGATAAATCCCAACCTTTCTCAGAGCTGCAAATCCTCCTGCTGCCTGCATGTCATTCCACACGGGAGACAGGCCGCTCAGCATGTAGCAAATGTAATTCAGGCCGTCCCTAGGAAGTGAAGATTTAGCCACCCAGCCGTATGTTATGAATAACTTTGTTTTGCTAGCAGGTGCTGGGGATTTTTTCCATACAACACCAATTTTTGCCAAGTATCAGTTCATCAGCAAATGCTTCCACTTGCAAGCAGGAGCCGGGCATCATTTTTCTTCCCGAAGAGAGGGTGCAAAGGGTCTGCTGGACTCATCCCTCGACGATGAAACATGGCTTGGGGAAATGGTAGGAGGAGGGGGGAGGAATAATTTGCCACCATGTGAGATCTGTCAAAAGTGAATTCCTGGGAGCAACCTTACAAAGGATTTGAGCTTGTCCCTTGGTGGTCTGCCCCAAGGGAAACATAAGGCTGATATCCAGTTTTCACGCTTTGTGTATCTCAAATCCCCCCTGGCTCCTGCTTCTTAGTCACTGTAAAATGGGGATGCTTTGGGGCAGCTTCAAAAAGAGCCAGTTATTTTTACGGGGGCTTCCTTATGAAACATACTCAACGATATTATTTCTTGGTTATCTGGCCTTTTTTTTCCCCCTTATGTTTTACTCATAGATCTACTTTGACCCTCATCCAAAGAGACCTAGCTTGAAAGCTCTTTCAAGGTGCAATGTCAGCAGCAAAAATCCAGCATTGATGAGTCCCCCTCCTGTCACTGCTGGTCTTTCCCCAGCTCTCCTTTCACCACAAGAAACTTTGGATCCCCTTCAAACAACCAGCTTTTTACCAAGCTGCACCTCTGATCCTCAGGGGCTAGAGCTCTACTCATACACCCAGAGGCTGCTGAGGATGGGGAGCAGGACCACAGCCTGACATGGGGCATACAGCTGCATACAATAGGGATTGAGAAGTGATCTGACTGGGCTCTTTGCAACTCTGCCCTTACGATAATAATAATAATAATAATAGTAGTAATAATAATAATAGTAATAATAGTAGTAGTACAATTGAGACCAGATAGTCTTTTGTACAAAACCCTAGAGCAACCCGAATCTCAACTTTTTACAATACCTGGTGAAACACAACAACGAGACAAGCACTTCGTGAGCTGCAACACTGATGTGAATGTGATGTACCTGCAGCTAAAAAAGCATATTCCACCTTTCCCACACAAGGCTCAGTTCCCACCATGAACTCTCTTCCATGGTTGTTGTCCTGAAAACTCACACCCGCTAGTCCCAGCTGCTGCTGGTTGCTGCCTCAGGTCTGCTCTGTGTTTGGATACTGCACATACTCCTTTTGACAGCTTTCAGAGGCTTGTATAAACTATTTGGATCTCGTTTATAGTAAGAAAGGAGTCCATGAGATTTACAACTACTGTTTCCAGGGCCATAATAGGTATGTAGGTATAAGGACTGCAGTAAGCTGTTACTCTCAGAGGAAAAAAATACTATATATCTCCCTCAGACACTCTGTGTGGGGAAGCAGGGCAGCTCAAATGGTCCAGACCTTTATATACGGGCAAATGAAGGGAGATTGAAAATAGAGATGCATATACAAAAGCTTCTTCACTGTTGACAGCTCCATGTAAAACGCACAACATAAAATGGAGATTAAGGGAAAAGACTGTCAGGTTGGACTAGGTGATATTTAAAGATCCATCCCAACCCTAACCATTCTATGGTTCTATGATTATGAGATGCTAAATCAAAATCTTGATAGTCCAGTAAGGATTTTACAAAGAGACTGTAGGATAAAGCTTTTCACTCTACACCAAAGAAGACATAGGAATGTATCCAGGTGCCCTTAAGAAAAAAAAAAAACAATAAAACACAATTAAACAGATCAACCACTTGAGAAACAGCTAGATCTTACTAGCCTAGACACGAAGGAAGGAAGAAAAAAAAATTATTTCTTGATGCTAGGAATTGGATTATTGGTTTTGCAATGCCATTTCTCTTCAAGATAGCTGTGACACACAGCAATAGAAAGAGATCATGATGGAATTGGAAGGAGAAAATATTTTGATTGAGATTCTCAACAAGTTTGAGATTTGAGAACGAAACCCAGATTTAGCAATGAACATTTTTCTTTCGGTAGGACAGGAATCTGCAGGGTGCTGGCACTTGCTGCTGTGTCACAGGCATAACACGGAGCTGCTTCTGGAGCAACACACTGGAGCTGTCTACAACGAGCTAGAGATAGCTACATGGGTCTGGCTTCCAGGCACTGCAGAGCAGCCACCTTTCTGAAAGCCAGCTCCCCAAAATCTGCCTCTCGGTGGCCCTCTGATGAAAGAGTCTCTGAAAACTTGGACGAACTCTAAGAGCCCACGACTGTTCACAAAAAAAGAAAGGAAAAAACAAAAAAATGATTGTTGATAAATACAGTGGCTGCTCTCCAACTTTTTCCACAAAAAATCAGGAAATTTGTCATTTGTTCAAACAGGCAGTATCTAGAGAGAGGCCTGTTGCCATTACTTTTTAAAATTACATCCAGCTCAGGCCATAGTAGCTGGTTAACCTGCCTAAGTAAGAAGTAATGCACAGCTGCATCAGGTCAAATAAATCACACTTTCTCTCAGATAAGTGGAATACACACTGCAGACATCACGTGTGAAATAGAAAAGTAGATGGAGTCAGCCTTAAACCTAACAGTTCTGAGAGAAACCTAGAAATTTCGTTCCAGCTCATGTGTTAAGGTTCAGTCACTGCAAAGAGGGAAGCTCTCCAACAAAGCTGGTGTTGGATTGCTATCTGCATTAGAAATGCCTAAATCCATACAAGGTGCTAAATTCAATTATTTTGAAGGGAATATAATACTATACTATTTTCGACGCACACAAGGGAGTGCTTGTGGCACTTAGAGAGATAGATATGCCTTGGCTGTGTGCAAGAACCTCTGGTATCACCCGTGGTGCCACCTCCACCAGTCACCCCCACCCAGAGAGCAGCCCCCAAGGGAAAGGCACAGCACTGGAAGTCTTCTGCATGCTGGACCTCCCCCTGCATTCAAACATTTCACCCGTACTGAAACCACCATTCTTACCCCCTCAAATGGTTGGCTCATGCATAGATATTTGAGATGATAACCACTTTTTAGCTAACCATACATTAACTCAAACCACCACAGCTTCAGCTTTCCAACTCGGCCAGTTCAGTCACCACAGCTGGGCGTCCCTCAAAGCCAGTTGCATGTTTGGAAAGGTTCAACTTTGCAGACACGGCCGAATTAAAAGCTCCACAGAGCAGAGATCACTATTTAAAGCTGAACTGTTCGCTTTTGTTTATTTATAGCAAAACCATTAATTGCTAATCACGTATTTGTTTGCTGGAAAACCAACGCTCCAAAATAAACACCAAGTTTAAAGACTGTTCACAGAGCACTGAATGGTATCAGGAACAGTGCTACAAATGTAAATCAGAAACATCAAAACACATCAGGACTTCAGCCGGAGGAACAAACAACCCATTATTTCTGTGCCAGAAAAGAGGTTACCCATAAGCTGCCAGTTACCCACAGAGTCATCTACAGTCCAGCAGTTATTTATGTCCTGAAGAGTAACAGACATCATGGCAGAGTATCTGTTGAAAATATCTTCATGGCAATCAGCATATGTTAGATTAAATGAGGTATCTCTTAATGCAGATTTTTGATAATCACCTTGGAAAAGTGCCTTTAAAATATTTGGCATAAGAGGCAGAACCTCAGAAAAAGTTTATTTTCATTTATGATCCAGTTTCAAATGTCAAAATCACACAAAATTAAAAAAGGAAGAAAAAGGAAGCCCGGCTTTCTTTTAGCTCTCCTCACTAACAGAGCTCCATGCTTCCCTCTGGAGAAGCATGTTCCTCAAATACCTACAGGAGCACTGCATGGAAAGCCAGGGTCATACAGAGCTACGATCTCTGCCCTTTCTCTATGAAAGGCACTTTAAACAAGAACAGCAGCCCAGGCTTCATGGAGAGCCTCACCACCAGTCACACTGGGAAGCAGGAACGAACTCCATGGCAGACTGCTATCTACTTCTTGAAATCCCTGTGGGTACTGGACTTCTCTGAGGCACCCACACTCACGGGCTGTCACAAAAGCTTTGACTATGAAGTGCCTCCACCTGCCCTGACAGCACTGCCCTTCAGCTCCCTGATTTTCGTGCATACTTGAAGGTCAGGTTAGTGCACACACTTAGCCCATTTCCAGATGATGAAACATGCAGAGCAGCTCAAGCCCCTTGCTCCAGGTTACACAGGAGAACCCCTCCCACATACTCCAGCTCTCGCTGCCTCTCTATGCTGCCCTTGGTGCCTGCAAAATCTAGGGCAGGAAGGTTTTCCTACAAAGCAATACTCACCAGCATTTACGGCCTAAATTTCCAGAACAAAGGGTCATACAGCTGTGTTTCTCACCACCACTGCAGTGGCTACCATTCAAAACTCGTCATTTATTCACAGGTCAGAGTTTGGGTTTGGTCTTCAAAATTACATGTAGATCTTGGAAATAAGTGGACACTGATCATGAAATGGAGACCAGTAAGGCAGAGATAATAATGATAATAGTAATAACACCAACAACATCAACAACAGTGTTTTGACTCCATGATGTTGACAATGGCAGCCACCAGAAAGAACAGCCACATCTCAATGTCTCACCCTCTTCTATTTCTTCTCCTGGAATCAGGATTGCCTGCAGCCAAAGGTCAAGCTGCAAACCCTGTGCTCCCAAGCATGCACACCAAACACTGGCCAGAACAAATCACCTAAACAAGCAAGGCGAGGTCAGGCCCAGTCCCCCTGACCCTGAATTCATCATGTCTCCCTCCTGTACATCAGTTTGCTGTCAGACTCCTTGGTCTGACTGCTCCCTGCCTGCTGGGAGCTCACACTGTGGTGGTGCCACACCAAATTCCCACGGATAAATCTTCCTAACAGAGCCACCCCATCCCTTCGACACTTTGACAAGCAGAGAAGTTGCTAGTGAAGTGGCCACCTCACATCACATGCTGAACATCCAACCTAATGCTTGCCAATAAATGGGGCAGGTCACATGTCCCCAAGCTGCTGATCCACGTTCCCAAAACACAGTCAGTCACTTGTGGGGAGAGATAAGATGTCATGATGTCAGTCACTGGCTCTACACCTTCTATTTGTGCACCAGGAGGGGAGGAATCAGTGCTGGCAACCCCATACCATCCCATCTGTTCCCTCAAAACCCAGGCTGCTCCATCGCTTCTGCCTCATCCCAAAGGTGCCATGATGGTGTGCAGCTTCCAGGAGATGCTGTAGGCAAAGGTACATGGATGTTCCCTCTTAGAGCATCCCACAGAAGGAAGCTCAGGCCACATGTTCACCATTTTCTTACCCTTTTTCTTCTGACAGGAGAAAAGGAAAGCTGCTCAGCTGAAATAAAAAGGACTCCAGCCTAAATAACAACACTTAACTCATGCACAGTGAGGCTTGCTGCTCCTGAATTTGAAAGCTCAGTTTAAAATGAAGTCCCACATAACAAGACATTACTTGCAGATAACTCTTCCTCAGGCTTCACCACGCATTGACCGAAAGTCAGCTGCCGTTTCAACCTGACCCCTGCAAATCTCCAGAAAGGTAAAAATCCAAAAGAAGCTGTTTCAGAGAGCATCAGGTCAACGATCAAAATCACTGGGAGTAACTTAACCTGTTTCCTCTGTGTTTTTAAGATAAAAGTACACAGGAGAAAAAAAAAAAAAAAGAAAAGAGATATAGAATTGCAATGTATAAGTTTACTAAAGCAAACCGACATATCCACACAGAAGGGGGAAAAAAGCAGTATGCCTTGCTTGTGAAACTACTATGGGTAAGGACAAGATATCTGTGTATGTAATACAGTTCTATACCACTCTGATAGGAAGAGACTGCCAACAGCTTTTGGCATATGAAAGCTGCTGTGAGGACTTCAATAAAACTGAGTATACTGTAAAAGTGCCTTCTCATATGCATCCCTAGAATTTATCTTCAAATGCCACTTTATTAAATTCTGTATTCTCTGGCTTTTGGAAAAATGCTTTTCTTTTATTAAATGAACTACACAATATATTGTTCCTCTGAAGAAAAAGCATCAGTAGGAATATAAAGCAGTTCTTTTAACACTAAAAAACACACGTTTTGAATTTGAAAGCAGCTTGCAGTAAGTGAGCACACTTCTAGTTTGAGTGAGGGTGTACACACACATGTACAACCCATTTCATTACGCCCAGCTGCCCTCATACCTCATGTAACTACACAGCCTGCGACAGTTACAGACATTTCAGAGTTTAAATCCTTGTTGCTGTGTTTCTAGGGGATATCCCAAGGTCCACCGAGGCCTCAAAGAACACAAAAGCATTAATTCTTTTTTTGACATGCAAAAATATCGCTCCCGAGCAGACATTCCTCAAGTGCATATGAAAGCATCCTCTGCAGCCAGTGGAACAATCAGATGTGCTGAAAGCCGTGGAGGTGACACACACAGAGCTTCATGCTCATGTGCAGGATCAGTGAAGGGCCACGACAGACGGTGCATCACCGTGTGAGCCTGGGCACCACAGCCTGAGGCTCCTACCAACTTCTTTGCAAGAGTTGCAGGCACTCTGCACAACTAAACCTAATTATATTCAGGCATAATCCTTTCATGCCACAGCTTGGTGATCACTTTACAGCAGGATAAGCCACCGTGGCCACCAAAGCAGCTGTCCCAGGCTCAATCCCCCCTGCTTTCTCCTGCTGGTTTTTTTTTTTTTGTGTTTTTATTTTTTGTAGTTTGTGTGTGCATGCATGGTTTTGGCATTGTTTTTGCTGTCGTTACTGTTGGTTTGCTTTGGGTTTTGTTTATTTGTTTTTTGCTGATTTTGCTCTCAGTGGGGATTGAGCTGCCCTACTGCAAATATGCCTGTGAACAAAAGGGAGGGAGGGAGATGGGAACGGGTGCCTGGGGCAGGCAGGAGGGATCCTTTCCATGTCCATGGCAGCTCAAACTGTTTGTTAAACAACAGCCGGAGTTGAGGCAACCAAGATGGTGTGTAAAGAGCAGAAAGTACCTTTGAGAAACATACTGAACACTATCAAAATACCCAAGCCTTAAATAGACACATGAAGTCTTTAAATGCTTTCACACCCATAACAAATTTTGTTTACTGCCCAGCATTTAAACAGCTTTTTCTTTACTATTGTAAAATTGTTCCCAAACAGTGTGAATTTCATGTTACAATGAATAGTAGCACCCTAACCCCTATTTACAACCCATTCAGCAACATAACTCCAGAAATAGCATGCAGGATTTCCACACTTTAAGAAATAAAACCAGTTCTTGGCTCAAAAGAATTTGTGCAAATTAGCTGACAAGAATCACTTCCTTTTGTTCTTCCTCTTTGATACAGAATATTAAAGGAAAAAGAGACTTGCTAACCAAGCAATATGAAAAACTTTTATTAAAACCATTAGAACCACGAAGCATTGTTAACGTCCCTCTCGTAATTATATGCAAAATGTTCAGTATCCAAGGAAACAGCGTAGTAATGAAGTTGGAGACTACTGTATAAATGCACCTCCTAAATCACCACCAAGAATGTCTTTTCCAGAGGGACTGTCCAGTTTATTAGTGTGTGACACCCTGATCGCTTAGACATGCTACAGCTTAAAAACAAAAAGCTAACAAGCTACTTTTACATAAAGGGACCTTTTGTTTCCCATCTATGAACAGCCCCCTCTTAGCATCTACTTAGAGTTCCTCTGCAGAGCTGAAGATTTCTCTAAGCCTGTATTCACCTTCATGGGAGCTGTTCAGTAATGATGGGCACTAATTAAACTGCATAACCAGCAACAAATGAGGCAGGGATGCTGTCCTTTGCTCCAAGTTCTCAGCAAACTGAAATGTGCAATAGGAGAAATACTGAAACTGCGCTCTTCTCCGGAGCCCCTTGGTCTGAAATCCACTTCATTAGGACCAAGCACTACCACATATTGACTCATGCCCACATTATTAAAATTAATTCAAAAATGAACAGTTACGCTCCAATATCAACAGCTCATGCTCTGGGATGTTTCCTAGGAAGGCAGGCTACAGTAAGGAAGCCAAGGCAAAATTAACTCCTTCTTTTTGGTGTTAGCACTTAGAGCATCATGCCAAACCCCTGGGTTTTAGGCTCAATTTCAGCAAGCATTCATTTATTCTCCTGATTTCTGTGGCAGCTTATTCCCCCCAACAACCACTGAATATAAAGCAGTTCCAGTGGGTTCAACCACTCTGTCACGCTGAGGATGAACTTTGGTATTCCTCCCTTGCAGTACATCTGACAGTTTACAGGACCACATACCTCAACATCCTTGCTTCTCCAGATGCCCCTGCAGTCTTTCTGTGTGACCTTTACATTCCTTTTTGGCTCATTCTTTTCCATGACTGACTGACAACACACACAGTAACAGAACTCTGTCACTATCCTGGATGCTTTCAGGGATGCTGATTTGGTAAATGAGGTTCCAGCACCTTTGTGCTCCCTCCACTTTTCTGCCTTGTCTCTTCAGTTTTCACAAACTTTACTCCTTTCCCAGTGTAACCCTTGTCATCTCTGTAAGATCTAAAGGCAACTTGTCTGCCCTGCTCTTTCCACCCACACTGCTTCGGGTGGGGGTCTTGTACCTTTTAAAGAACTTTCACATCTTCTGTATTTTCTGTCATTTTTTTCACACTTACCCTCTTACAGATTGTGTAGGGATGATCCTCATTTTTCCAGCAAGAACAGCTTCATCTCCTGGAACACCTCACTGCTTTGTCTGCTGCTTTCTCCTCTCAAGCTCCAAAGCTCACTTTCAGATACCACAATACAGACCTTGCCCAATTAACCTTTTTAACTGGCTCCTATGCCTAAAATGCTTTGTTAAAAGTTAGGGCCATAGCTTTCTCTCACTACTCCTTTTCTCCCTTTGTCAGTATATCCCAGTTGTACAGCATGGCCTAATGGGAATTTCTGCATTGTATCAGTATACTGACAAATCTGGCTTACAGCATCATAATTATCTGATTAACAGACTGGCTAAACCCTTTATTTTCTAAAAGGCATTGCCTTGTACTCCTGTGCTTTAAGCAGTTGTGCAGTCAGAGCAGTTAAGTGAGTGAAATTTCTCATTCCCACTCCATTTTACTGTATGGGCAGCTCATCCACTTCAGCAGCAATGGGTTTTTATTTTGTCTACGACCAACAGCCATGACAGCAGTAATGTTAAGAGTATCAAACCTTTCTCAAAAGCCACATCAAAGATGCAATAACTAGAAACACTACATCAGTGAATTCAGAACCCAGCAATGGAGCAATGGTCATAACCTGTTAGTGTTGTGAGAGCTGGTGCACCTTTCTCAGGCACGTTCTACTTAATTCAAAAGGTTACAACTCCAACCAAGGCTGGTTATTTCCAAAATTCCAGTCTGGAAGGGCATGAAGACATTTCAGTAACTTCCCAAAATGATACTGCTAACGCAGACTCGCCAAGAACTCAGAAGCAAGGAAATGCTGAGGAGATTTGAACAAATTCAATCTCTAATAGGCAGGTGCTGGATGTGAACCTGCAAGTATTAACTACCTCCACAAAATCCAGTGCCAAAAGGGTAGCTCTCCCAGCCAAGTCAACAACACCCTCATGTTCAGAGGTACATGGCACCTATAGCTTGGTTCAATGGGAATGTCACTGTTCACTACCATGGGAAATTTGAGCTCTCCACCTCTTCCTGTTTTAGTTTACTGATTGTGGTTTACGCTTATCTGTCTGCCATGAATGTCATGAGGTTTAATTAGTTTTGGTCTGCAAAACACACTGAGTTCCCCTGGAAAAACTGTATATGCAATCACAGTAGGATCCCTGCAAGATAATTTTCTTGGCATCCCCAGAGGATCACGCACAAGCAGCCAGAGGACAACTCCAAAGACAAGGTACTGGAAGCACTAAACTCTCTGCAATCCCCATCTGTAGCTCAAGGATCAGAAATTTCAGGGGCAGCATTTTGGTGCAACACATAACAAAACTGCTGTAGGAGTTACAGAAAAGTGCTGGCAGAAACATTATCAACAGCATCTTTCAGCATAAATAAAGCAAGTAAAAAAAAAAACAAACAAAAACCCAACAAAAACCTTAACATGGAAATATTAGGGGGAAAAAAGGAAATCAACAATACTAACAAAAGCACCATGTGGGTTTCTTAAATATCCCAAACAGCTTAAAGTTGCCCAGACTCCTGTATTCATTAACTGTTCAGGACACAGATTTATTTATTTATGGCTCAGAAAAGAATTCCCAGCTCAGAAGCTTTCCAAAGAACAACCCTCCCCAGTTCTGCATGGGCACCTCAGCCAACTTTCTCTGCCATTGCTTATTCTGATGCTAATGCAGTTCAAACAACCCAACCCTGCATTTTTTATCTATGCAATAAGCCTATCTTTAGGACACTTGGTTGTGTCAGTTTAAATCACAATATTCCCGTAGAGAAAAATCTGATAATTTTATTTATTTCTGGGGACAGAGAAGGCAGAAGAAAAAAAAGCTCATTATAAAACCACTTTTTTTTTTTTGTTTGTGGTGCCTAATTCAAGGCCCTCTGAAATCTGTGTGAATTCAAACAGCAGCTGAACCACAACAAACAACAAATTTTAATTAAGATTTGTAGCTACCTTCAAGACAAAGTACTCTGAAAAAAAACCTGACCATGCACAGGCCTATCATATAATCATATAATACTATTAGGTCTTATCCAAAGTCTGCTGGAATAAAGGCCAAGACTCTATTGATCTCTGTGGGTTTCAGATCTCTCTCCTTTGTAAAATAAGCCTGGATTCTGCTACTCCAGTTTTCACAAGCATCCACACAGGAATATTCACAGGGCTTCTCACAAGAGGGAAAAACCGTGAAGCTGAAGCCATCCATGAAAGGTACTGGATTTATTCCAGATGTGGAACTGTTTTTAATTAATTTGGAAGCATTTGAAGTATTCACTCATTAAATATGCTTTGCATTTTACACATGCACATAAGAGAGTAAGAAAACCCAAAATTGAAGCCAAGATCATAATGTCTTATTAAAAAGACTCTGACACCACTTCTAGCAAAATTAGGCTCATATGAAGACAAGAGTTACAGCACTGCCATAACACACCAACATCCAAAGCATGCAGTTCCTGCATTGCCCATCCATTCCTAGGCAACCTCACCTTGACCTGCAGAACTCACTGGTTAGGAGCTCTCCTATCTCCACTCAACCCTGCACCTCTCCACACAGGACACTTCTCCCTGTGCCCATCCCCACCACACAGAGCAATCCTTTTAAGTCCAAGATAACTTCTCTACAGAAGGATGAAACAACTTATGGTAAATCTTTGTGCCAAATCATCACTACTGGTAAAAATCTTAGGGTATCCTGAGTTGGAAAGGACCCACAGGGATCACTGAAGTCCAGCTCCTGCACAGGACCATCCCCAAGAGTCACACCATGCACCTGAGAGCATTGTCCAAATGCTCCTTGAACTGTGTCAGGCTTGGTGCTGTGACCACTTCCCTGGGGAGCCTGTTCCACTGCCCAACCACCCTCTGGGTGAAGAACCTTTTCCTAATATCCAACTTAAACCTGCCCAACACAGTTTCAGGCCATTCCCTCGTTTCCTGTCACTGGGTACCAGAGAGAAGAGACCAGTGCCTGCCCCTCCGCTTCCTCTCATGAGGATGCTGAAGACCACAATGAGATCCCCCTGCAGTCTCCTCTTCTGCAGGCTGGAGCCAGGCGAGAGGGAGGCTGTGCACAGAGGCAGGGGCAGGTCCACAGACAGAAACTCAAAGCGTGGGCACGTTTCTGCTCCGTCTAAACCCGTCTCAGGACACCACCCACCGCAGCAGTGGGATGCTCCTTGAGAAGAGCACCTGTACCAGCCCACCCTCCGCCCCAGCGAGCGCTGCTGGGTGTTCCCGGCACGCAGGGGATGCAGGCTAAGCCGGCTGTGCCCACGCGCGGTGCACACCCACCCGCGGACAGCCCGCTGCCGGCGCTCCCCGGCGGTGCCAGGCGAAGGGATCAGCGGCTCTCGCCTCCCCTCTAGCGGCTGACCCGCCGCCGCTCCCGGTCCCGCTGCCAGCGCCACGGAGCGTGTGTGTGTGTCCTCCTGTCCTGGCACGGCCACCGCAGCCTGCCCTCCTGCTCCCGGGCTCCGTGACACCCGGACAGCGGGACTGCTGCGCAGGGAGAACGCACAGCGCAGAACTGAGCACATCTGGGCACGAGCACAGCGCTCCTGCTTCCACGGAAAACTTCCAGTTTTGAGACGAGGTGAGCAAAATTGCCATATAGTATGAAGAACCACAACTAAGTTCAGAAGAGCTGTGTTTTTATTTATCTCTCAGAGATCCAAAAGAATCACGTATTTGGTGACAACAGAACTCTCAAGCTTTTCCTGCCCTAAGACTAAGTTTTATATCAGACAACAATGGTTTTGTCTCCAAGGGTCAAATTTCATTCTAGTGATCACTGAGCAGGTCAGTTTCTCAGGCATCACAATTCTACCAAGTGCTACCAAACTGTGTATGATGTTCTGTTCACAACCAGCATAGAAACATTAAAAACCCCCAAAACTTCACACTTCTTCACAAGTCATAGTTTTTTTTTCTAAAAAAACCCCAAGCAAGAACATTCCAGTTTCTTTCCTTTGGTTGCCAGCGCTAAAATATGCTAACAGCATTAAGGCAAGGGACGACTTGAAGAGCTTGCAATCTGTATTCAGCATAATTAGCAGATGCCAATTTAACTTATTACTGCTTCTTATACTGCTTTCTATATTATAAAAAGGATGTCAATGAAAACCTGTTATCTAAATGACTGTTTTCTCAGTGCTGATATAAAGCAACAATAATGGGAAAATAAGAGTCACAGAGCATGTGTTAGGAAATACCTGATTTTGAAATAACATTATAAACAGCTGCAGTAAAGAAAGAAATTAATGCCTGCAGACAGGACTTTTCTCTCTTCCTTCACACTTCGTATTTTTAGTCTGTTTTTAAAGTAATTACATATTTGGTGGCATTCCTGGTTATTCAAATAAGCAATGCAACATTCCTGGCAAAGCGACACCACTAAATCACATTGCTCAACTGTCTCAGCCACTTAGGACTGCAAAGCATGAGAAATGAGCACCCTTAAGATGCATTTTCCATGCAGAGAACTAACAGCTAAGAAGTAAGAACACAAATAACTGTAAAAGAAAGCAAAGCAAGCCCTAAAATCAGCCCCTTCCAAAATGCCTTAGCTGTGCACAGCTAAGGGGACATTTACAGAGAGCACCTCTGCCTGCCTGCAAAGTAGAAACACATTAACAAATTTTATAAAACAATGCCCTCTTGAACTAAGAGGCTGTTGAAAGATGTATCCAGCATGCACACACACAAAAAGCAGCGCACACCAAGGTTGTGGATTAAACAGGTTTCTAACACATAAATGACATAATGATCCAGTCCAGGCATCATTCGCTGCTAATTCTGCTTGGTGAAGATGCCTTCCTGCTTACAGTTCTGCATATTACAAAGCAGAGCAAAAAAATATTTTAATAAACTATCTTCTGACTCTGAGGCTAAGTTGAAGAGCCTTGTAAGGCTATGCTTCTCCACAGCTTTAATCGATTTCAGCTATAACTTCATTTGCCATGCCTAACAGACAGTGTAAACTTCACCCTTCCCAAGAATTAAGAAGAAAATAACATTTCATACTCCCCCACAAGCAGCGTATGGAAAGCACAAAACAGAACCGCTGCACACATACCCCCCAATTAAACTGGTCTCTGTGGAAACTAATAACTTTCCACAGTATGCACCGTAATCCAAGTAATAATTTTAAACAGGCATAAGCTGCAGTGTGCTGAACTAAGGCATTCTTACCTTGCAAAGGGTGCTTGAAGACATTTAGTTACAGTAAGAGAGGAGAATGTGCATGTTGCCAAGTATTTGCCACGCACCGGGGCTATGCCTTACCCCACATCTGCGCACGCACACACCAGCCGGGTGCGTGTGCTCCCTAGGTAGAGAAAGAGCACCAGCAAAGATAAGCAGCAGCGATAATGCCCCAGCTTTATGTCTCAATCAGCAGCAAGCTAAGCTGGAGGAACCATTTGAGATGAAAAGGGAAACAATTCCAAGAAACAAGATTTTTTTTCTCCTCTGGATGCAAAGAGCTTTGCTTGGGTGACCTATAATACCTTAACACAAAAATCTTCACAACCCACCTCCCTCCCGAGCCAGGGAGTTGCACATGTCAAATGACACCACACAAACAATGCACAAAGACTTTAACAAAAATACTAAAGAACCCCTTACCTTTTAGTCAGAATAAGTGACAGGTAACAGTCATGAGAAACTCAGTTGGCACAGTTGCTGTACATATTTCTCTGCGGACTTCTTTATAGTGGTCCCAAAAGCACTGAACATAAAAAACCTCCAGCCTGCCTGCTTCATTCTTCAGCAACAGAGATACATGCTGTCACGGTAACGCAAAAAAAAAAGCAAAAGGAACTATAGATCTTAGTTTTTAAAGCCTTTGTGCTTATAGGGAAGAAAAAGAGGGAGTAGGGAAAAGAGGGGACAGAGCAAACACTTTTGCTAAGAGAAATGTGGTCTTGGCTATATAAGTAACCACAGCACAGAAACATTCAGTTTGAATTTCCCTGTTTGCAAGCTCCTTCGGAAAAATAAAAAAAAAAATCCGTCTTTAGGGGAAAAAAATCAAATGCATGGATGGGGGGAAGGGAGAGGAGGAGGGTACTGCTCCTATGTGACATACATATGGAATGAGCATTAGAACAATGCTGACAGGACAGCTAAGCAACTGCACTCTGGGGCAGCAGTTTTCAAAGCAGAGCTTTTGCAGCTTTGCAGAAAGGAGAGGAAAACAATTCAAATTAAAAAAAAAAAAAAAAAAGCCCCCCGAAA
>VWZT01000183.1:80917-142591 GCA_013397055.1 Pachycephala philippinensis
AGAAAGGAGAGGAAAACAATTCAAATTAAAAAAAAAAAACAAAAAAAAGCCCTCCGCAAATGGGGGGCAAAAAAGAAAAAGGAAAGAAAAAGAAAAGAAAGGAGCTGTTAATTCAAGAGCAACTACCAGACTAAAAAAAAAAAAAAAGAAGAAAAAAAATAGTTGGCTAATTTCTGAAAGGGGGGCGGGTGGGAACCGCCGCGACTGCTTCCCAGCGATGCAAGCAGAAGCCTTGATGTCTAGTGCACTTACATTTTATGCTGCGCACAGTGGGTCCCCTCCTCCCTGCCTGCCTGCCTCCCTCCTTCTCTCCCTCCCTCCCTCCTTCCCTCCGCCCTCCCTGCCTAGGAAGCTCTCTTTCCCAGGGGACGAGAATTCCAGTGGACCCAATTAACACTGTACTTTGCTGGCTCCTTGGTATGATCGATATTAAATAAGAGGAGTTTTAGCAGCATTGAAAAATAAAGCAGCCATGTAATGTGTGGCTGATGGAGACTGCATTTTTCCTCCTACGTCTCTACTCCCCCAGTCTCGAAACGATCCAACGCGGCAGAAAAAAACAATTTCAAAAGCATGTGCCAGTACCAGTGATCCAAGCTGCATCAGATATTTGTTAGGAACTTGATGGGAGCCCTCGGCTGCTCATTTCACTAGCTTCGGCAGTACTTTAATAAAGTGGATTTACAAATCAATGGAAGGAATCCAAAGGTTCACAAACAGGCTCTTTCATCAGGTCCGCTGCCTGACCGTACAGGAAGTTTGCTGAAGGGGTCTGGGGACTGTTTCACCAGCACACTTGTTTTCAATGGACTCCCAACAACATGACTTGTTTGGTTTGGTGAAAGAAAGGCAGTAAGAGGTTCACTGCTTTACGGGAATGCAGCCTAGTGTGTTTACTGCTTCATTCCTGTAGCACGTGCGACAAGGCATCCTACAAATTGCAAATTATTTTAATTTGAAGGGGGAAGTTGTTGGGAGGCAGTAACCTTCTTTGGTCCTGTTTTCCCTGATCTATCAATCACCGATTGCCTTGTAAAAACAATCTACTCCAGGCTCTCTCTATAGAGGAGAGCAATTATTAGCATTAACTCTTGCAGTTGCAAATTAATACAATACAGCCCACAACTGATAGAGTCTGCCTGCAAAGCCATTAATCTAAGAATAAATGGGTGGTTTGCTTAAATCCAAGTGGACTGAAATTCACAGGTTAAGTGCTCCCCTTTCACTTTCCATAATTCTATTTGTATTTGTAGAACTCAGTGGAAAGAGAAGAAAGCCATATTTATTTGCTGTGGCCAGTACAATTCCAAACTAACAGTATCCATCAGTGAAACTGCCTACAATTACAGGATTTCAGAAACAGTAGCTGCTTTTCCTTTTTTGTTTCTGGGGTGGCCATGATCTTCAAATTAAACCCAATAAATAGCACTGAGCAATACCCTTGATTGAACAGCTGGGTTGACCACTGATTTGAATCCATCTTGTTAAATTAATGTTAGATTACATTTCCATACAAATAAGATCAATTAAAAATACTCATAAAACCATGCGATCAAAGGCAGTGAAGAGTTAAATTAATTAACTCAAAAGGCCTCCAATTAAATAATGTTAAGGTTATGATTCTCCCTCTAGCTAACAGAGGGAAAAAACCCAGCAGCAGGACAAATTTCTGTTAGTGACTACAAGCAGTAGATCCAAATATCACACCATTTGTCACAAATTCTTCATGATGCCAAGTAACATCCTTCACATGCATGCAGAAATCCCAAGCAGTGGTCAACGATCTCAAGAGATATCACAAACCAAAGGTTTATTTACATGGGACGATCCAAAAGAGTGCAGCTATACTGCTTATAGACATGAAGGCATGTTTCTTGAGCTACAGAAACTCCCAGCTCATGTACTTGCACCTGTATTTGTGGTGAAGATGCTGCACTTCACAGGTATCTTTTAGCTGACATGGTTTTCTTGAGCAAAAAGGGTCAGGGAAGAAGTACCCCTGATTAACACAGCACTAAGCAGGACACCACTGGGTGACAATTTGAAAGTGAGGAAAATAAAAAACCTTCACTGGAAATGACAGGATTTTATGTAGAACATCATGCTTCACAGTTGTTACTGCTCCAGCACCACAGCATGGCAAACTGGATTTGAAATGAGATAGAGAGATCACTGGTAATACCAACCTGATAGTCCAGAGTCAGCAGAATTACATTTCTCTTTCAGTCCCCTACCCTAAATTAGGGGGCAATGCTAATTAGCTACAATGTCCCTGAAAGTGGCCTAAACCTTGTACATAACGCTCCTCTGGGCAAGGGGATCAAATCACTTGGCAATTGCTTTGGGACAACATCGGAGTGAATGAAAACATACATACACTCGCCCTGGCAATCAAATTGTTTACACAGAAAAACACTTCAATAAGGATATAATGCACTGTATCTATACTGGCTCTGGAGGCCCAGTGGGTAGCTGCATTTTGGGAAAGGTTGAGGTTTACAGCCACACAGGGGCATGTATGGGCTCTTGGAACCTTTAAATGATCCTTCAGTTCGTCTGTCATCTCAACACTCACAGGCACTGGGAATGTCTTTATTTATCCCCATTTTGGAGATGATGATTTGATGACTGAAAGCCTAAATTGCCTCCCCAAGGAGATGCAAAATGTGTTGAAGAATAGCAGGAAACTGATTCCAGGCTTTTCAAGTCCCTTACTTGCGAAGACTGTTCTTGTTTCAAACACAATCAACTGAATTTGACATATTTTTAAAGTCAAGCTTTGTTCCTTAAAAAAATATCAGCACCATTCTAGACTACTCAAGTTTGAATCAAAGCACTATTCATGGTATTTGAGTAGCACCTGTACTCCTTAAAAATTCTGCATGTGTACTCACTCTCAAGTTTTATTCCAAATAAAAATTCACACTCTTTTACTAGAAAATAATTTAAAGACCGTTCAACTACAGTCCCTGTTTGGTAGGACATTTCAAGCCAGTGGGGAGTTCAGTGAAAGGACACCTCAAACATGTGAAGAAAAACGGGATAGGAAACATTTCTCAAAATAAGCAAATATGCCAGGATCAGACCAAGTTACTGGGCAATGTCCTCTTAAAGTAAAAAATCCTGAATGCCACAGTGAAGGTCCCGGTCCCTGGCTGCCAACAGAACAAGCCCTTCTGTTGTGGAGGCAGGGAAAGAGGGATGTGCCATGGTCCTGACCCAGGCAAGAGACTCCTAGAAAGAGCCTGCCATGCCCAGATGTTCTGGTGAGCTGCCTGTGCTGCCTGGAGGCCTCATTCTCCCTGGACAGCCTCTGCACACCCCACCTGACAGGGACAGTCCTTGGAGATCAGCATCACCCAACACACAGGCCACCACTGCTGCCACCATCAGACACGGGGCCCTGATAATCCCACAAGCAGAATCCACAGAACAGGACATATTTAGTCTAAAATTATTCGGAGGAAGAAGCACTGTTCTCAGAATTTGCTGTATTCACACGAAAGGCAACTCCATGTAAGCTCTAAGGAATACCTAGCAGAAGTCCAAGATGGAAAGATGCATCAAAGAAAAAGAGTTGCTCCCAAAAGAGAAGTCAATTTTACTACCTGAGGGCAGGAACTAGTGATTGCTAAGGGGGCAATACTATGTGACCCAGAGGCAAAGCTATGAAAATTTCTCTCTTTTCTCCTTTGGAAACTATATAGGGAAGTGCAAGCATTCATAACTCTCTTTGGAGAACCATAATCTATCTGGGTACCCCCAAGAACATATGACCGAAATTGCAAACATGGAAGATTAGCTACGATTAAAGATAAATGGTCTAGCAGAATTTCTAACAGCTAATCCACTTTATTACAGGCATCATCAACTCTGTTCATTACATAAACCTCCCAATTCAACTGTTCTCAGAGACTACAGCCTTTGGCACTATTTAAAGTTGCTTACATTTCCTTTCAAATATACTCATTTTGATTATTAAAAGGCAAATAAATTGGTACGCTTTTCTCTTTCTTTATATCTGTTTTCATAAAGTACCATAGATACTACAAATTACAAAAGAAGAGAAAACATTTAACATTTAGCACACCTCAGCTTCATAACATCAATACTCAAAAACAGAAACAAGGCTGAACACGTGGTGATGTGGTCTTTGCTCAAGAATGTGAAAAAATGTCTGCGGATATTTTAAATATTTACCAAATGAAGGGGACGTATATCAGGTTGCAGAGCTCTGGATTAAACACACTTTCAAGAGATGATGATTCATGTTAATGTACATTAGTAGGGTTGGAGGTTTGCTTTGTTCTTTTTAATTTCTAATTACATTTTAGTATCAGAATAAACAGAAAGAACACATAAAGCCAGAAACGAAACCTAAACTAAAATAAAGGAAAAACAACCTTTTAAGGCACTTAACATCAGAGAAGGTTAGTCAGCCAATTACAATTTACAACCAGGCAGTAAACCATGGTGAGGTTCAGCTGACTAATGCTCTGCACCATTATGTAGCAAGTACCAAAGATAAAAGGTCAATTTCCCATTTGAAAATTGGGTTTCAGTAATGTGCAGCTGCCAGTCTGTGGGGCTGGGTGATTACCTCCCTGACACCATCCACCACGGAGGCCCAACAATCCCAAATGGAGCTGCAGTGCCCACTGCATCCCCTTCCATGCCCCAGCTCTTCAGAAGGTGTTCATACACCCCAGTTAGGCATGAGGGGCTCGCTGTACTCCATGTCAAAGCAAACATGCTTTGGTGAATTGGGAATTGGGAAGTCTTGGTTACATCCTCACAATGCTAACAAACTCTCTAAAGGCACTTTATTTCAAGTGACCAAACAATATTGACTGGATCTAATTTTCACATTTTTTAAGTCATTATTCAGTGGGTATGCAAAACAGACCCTCCCGAGAAAGGTCCCACAAAATATGATAGAACACAAATTTAGAAAACAATAGGTATTTCTTACCATTGCCACCAGAGATGCTCTTGCTCTGTACAAGCAGAATGGTGAACAACATTGTACCCAAAATCTGAATGCAGCACAGATAAGCAAACCTAAACTAAATTTAAACAAGACCAAACAGCATTGCTGTTCACACCAGTGAAGCTACAAATATCAGCATATAAATCTAATCAGGGTCCAGGAGGCTCTGACCACTGACAATACCATGATAAAGCATCTGTTACCGTGGCTTCATGGCAGACACAACCACTCAGGCAAGCTTGGTTAAAGCAGCTGGGACATTTTTTGTGCTTCTGACTGTAGCATTAGAAAGATCTGTAGTTTACTGGGGAGGAAAGAGCTCTTTCTAGAATGAACTGAATTAAAAATAAAATTAACATCGAAGACATTGATACTACTCAGCTCTAAGTGCTTGCTTGTGGTTCCCAAGGCAGCTACAGGCAGTGCAGTGTAGCTCCTGGGGCATCTGCCTGCCCCACTGACCACATTAGCCTGGGCTGATGCTGCTGCCAGGTTGATGCAGCCCATCCTACCAGGTGTTTAGGGTTCCACAATGTATGTCTCACCCTGACCTGCTCACACTGAGCATGAACACAGGACAGAGCTCTTCTCAAGCAGTTTTTCTATACAACACCTCCAATCGCTTCTCCCAGTGCAGACTGATTACCACGCTTTGGTTCCTTCTCTGCAGCAAGGAAACCTTCCCCCACGGCTCTGGCTTGGCAGCTTAGGGACAGAGCTGGCTCAAAAGCAGAGAGAGACTTGTATCTTAATGGAGCCAAAAGAGCTTGCAGTGTTGGTTAGGGCATACCAGCCAAAGTCTCCTGAAGAAGCAACTATGTGGGATAGTGGGAAGGGAAAATAAGTATACATAAGAGCTTTACAAGTACCTAAGAAAATTGCTATGTAGTGGTCTGTGATTTCACTGAGAAGATTATATGATGGTATGGCTCCATTGCTAATTTTGGTTACTGATACATCAGGCCTTTCTATAGGATATTGGCATACAAAATGGAATACATTTTAAGTGTCACTTTGCTTGAATATGTATCTCCAACACATGCTAATAACAGTTCAAATGAAAAACTATGCCACATCACAGATGCTCACATCTATTACCTTCGAAGACAGAAACTAACTGCTAAGCATCATTCCTCAGAAATGGAGAGAGAATGTGGGAAAAGAGATGGATAAATTTGGCAAGAGATTGCAAACGCCTAGAATTTCTGTCTCCCGCTCACTGCAAGCTTGCATCCTTTACTCCTTCTCCAGTTTTATTTTAGCAGCAACTTTTCTAAGCACCTTTTGCAAGCCAGCTCAAGAGAACACAAAGTGTGTTGGCACATCCCACCACCACAACCCCGTCACTGTGGTCAAGCAGTCAAAACCCTCATCAGCGTATTTTCAGAATACGCATTGCATCGGAGTAGTCAAAACCACTCCTGCTTGGTTATATGTGGACACCTCCTCTGAGAGTCTCCTGGGAGTCTTCCTCCTGGGAAGACACCTCCTCTGAGAGTCGTCCTTCTGGAAAGATTCTGGAAAGATACAACTTGTAGGGGATCTTCAGGCACACCAGGAGAGGGTGATTACTTAGCTCACCCTCCCATCTGAGGGGCATCCCTGAAGGCCAAGCTGTAGCTCAAGCATGTTAGTTCCAGATTAGTAGGTAAAAAGACCATTTTCTCCTCTGACATCTTGTTTTCCACTGGTTTGGTAATGATTTTCTCACCAAAGCTCTTCCCTGCTCCTTTCCCTTCTTCCCCTGCCCACCCTCCCCCCGGAAATGCCTCATATTCTATGATTTGCCTATATAGGTCTCAGTTACCATTTAGAGAGGAAGAAAGAGAAAATAAGAGAAATCACTCTGAAAGACCATCTGTTTCTAACAGGTTTCCAGCATAGCCGGACTGATGTGCCTGTTATTAGGAGAGGCTGGATTAGTGTAATTGTCTTACAATTTTGACAGTTTCTGTCATTCTCAGAACAAATGTTCTACAAGTTCTGCCCTATTTCCTAAATGTCATCAAGTAACAATTTCCATCCATTTTGGGGAGGTCTTCCGAAGCAAAGTGCATGGGTCTTTAATATAACTTGTGCTCAGGACTACTTCTTCAAAGGATACAAGACTGGTTGCTATGGCTGCTGAAGGTTAAAACTCTCAGGGATGATACCTTTATCAAACCCAAGCAACAGCTGAGGGAATGAGTCCTGAAGGTTATGGATTCTCCACAAAAGCAGCTTCAGGGCTAGAGGTCCTGGCAAAGGGAGCTGGAAGTCAGCAGATGAAAAAATGAGGCACCCTGTTAGAAAAAGGCAACTGGGATGGTCTAACCTTGGTGGATTGGTAGAAGAGAGGAACGTCCCGGTAAAAGGAGAAAATAATAAAGGTTCAGGTCTCCCCTTTCAACTTAGTTTCAGTGTACATGACTCCAAGTCTGGCACAGTAATAGATAGGTATCAGCCCTCTGGTAATTCTGGGACTAAACGGCATTCATCAACACGGGTTTCAAATCCCAAAGGCAGGGAGGATGGAAACTCAGCAGGTACAGTCTGCTCTTCAAGGCAATCCTCAGCCAGCCTCAGGAGAATCTCCAAACTCTCAGTTTACTATCTCCAGCAAAGATGAAAAAACAAAGCCCAGAAGAATTCATTTTCCTTAGATTCTATACAATTGTCATGAGAAGAAAATTTACAGCTTCATCCGTTTTCATAGCCTGTCTTCAACTCCCTAAACCAACACAAGGAAGAGGGGAGAGGAGCAGGGGTGAATAAATTTATGTTGCCCTGGTTGCCGCTTTCCTAAGTAATTTTGAACTCGCCCTTGCTCAGCAAGTAGAAAGGTCAAGAGCAGTGCTGGACACCCATGACAGGAGACTCAATGGGCAGAAGACAGAGCAGCACCATCTTCACCATGTGTGCCATGATTCACTCGTGCCAGGGCTCAATGACCTCTACTCCAAAACTCAGGTTGGGGTCTGTAGCTTATACACTGTATTAGAGTTCAAACCCAGACTTCACAGCTCCTTAACTTCTGATGTTTTACACAGAATAAAAATGTCAGAGCAAAAGACATCCACGTCACCTGCACTGAGCCATCTCCCACTCCATCTGAAGGTGGTAAACCTAGTGAAAATGTGACAAAAGTCAGAACTGTAGCCCATAATATCCTGCACTATACAAAAATAAGGGCAGAAAAAGAGGAATGGGGTAAAATGCAGCATATCCTGTGAGGTTCAAGTTGTGACAAATTATGGAGACAAGAGGTCAGGGTTCACCATATAGAAAGCAAAGATTTCAGTTTAATTGTTACTAAGCTATGTGGCACATGAATAATAGGGTTTATGGATGTTCCTGGCAGATACAGAGGGAAACCCATCCTCTTGGGGCAGCTAAGTGCTTGACTTCTGTGTATTTTTATGTGTTTGTCAAACACTTAGACACTATAGGCACTTAGAATCCTTTAAATAAATAAAATGCATTGCGTTAGTTCAGTGCAAAAAGGCACTGTATCAATGCATGTTAACTACTTCCAATGGAAATTATAACAGGGTATGGGCATAAGTGCAGCTGGAAGAAAAGCCTAATAAAAATAAGGTAGCAAGGAGAGAGGGGAGGAAATGTAAGGCTGGCAGAATTGCAACCTAAAAAAAAGCAGAACAGTAGATCTGAGAATAGCTCAGATCGTACGGGAGGGAGAGAAAGCACCTCCCGTTTTACTGCGATTGGGCCAGCTTACATTTCATTAGAGGGAATCCAGGATAGGCAATTGTGTAATCAAGAGCCAGACAGCTTTACTCATTTATAATTAATTCAGAGTACTTTGAAAGTGAGCTTAGAAAATAGCCAAGTGCTTCCCTTCAAGGAAACCTCTTGTAATGTTTCTGCAGGGCACCGCAAGCAAAGCAGAAGTTGTTCAGCTGAAGACAAAAGGTTTTCTCCTGACATAAATGAATAAAGTGTTACCACAGGCAGTGAAGCGGAGAACATGGCCCATCTTGAAGGAAGCCTTTCATCCAAGCACTGTATTTTTACAGCAAGAAACACCATTCCAGACTGTTTTACACCATTTTAAGGGTCAAGAGAAGTCTCAATACATTATGGACTGAGATGCAAACTATTCAGTCTTCTATTTACTGTACATAGACAACTGTTCCCTTAGAGGCAAGCACGACTTTTGGCTCCAAAACCACAACCAGCACTTCCATCTACCCACAACACTTGCCAGAAGAGTGGGCCTTAAAACCCAGCAGGGTTGCACTGTCCCCCACCCTTCCCAGCCACCACGCTGTGAACTGCGTTGACAGCAGAGCCCTGAACGCTGGCACTGCTTGTTTGTTCAGATCCTCAGGTATTCATTAGCTGTCCTGTGCCCGCACAAATAATTCACAAAGTTAAATGCCGCCTTCCGTTTCGTGTAGTTACTAATTTATCCACACTTAGCCTCTCGTCTGTAATTCGCATTGACATTAATGAAGAGACAAATATGTGTGTAACAGAACAGTGGCAGTCCAAAATAAATGAGAAAAAATGTGGTCACCAGAAACCAATTACACATTCAAAACTGTATTGTGGAAATCACCGGAGTGTTGAAATCAAGTGAGAAGGAAAACGTACCAAAACCACACACTTGGACTGGGGGAAGAAGGGGGGTGCAGGGATGAAGTTGCTAGCACATACAATCAGTCTCAGCCTCATGGAAAAGAATATAAATATTTAGACATGAACAGACCTCCTAAAATACAGTTGCAGAGTCTGCTGGCACATGGACAAACATACAATAAGCCCACCAATGTGGAGACACAAATCAGGTAAATCAGACATGAAATTGGCAGGCAACATGTGCAAGATGCATTTTGTAAAGGCAAAAATGTGTTCACCACCAAATACAAAGATGATTTTCCAAGACAATCTGAAGCTGCACTGTAAAAGAAATAAATATTAAATATTTGAGGCTGTTCACCTAAATGCTATCAATTGAAGCACATGGTGGTGGCTTTTTCTTCCACCAGCACTCTTCTTGCTACAACAAAAAATGAAGGATTTAAAGAGAAATACTTGAACAGTCCTGCTACTTTGAAAGCTGAACATGTTCACAGATGGCCCTGAAAGAGTTAACTGCTTCAGAGCTCAGATATTCTCCTTCCCATGTCTCACGGTAAGTACTAGAAGATTTATGTGCAATGAATTTCCAATTACTGATCTGCACCAGCTGGGCTGTCAATCAGCCTGCCTATACAGTGCACGTCTTCACCTCACCATGTTCTCCTTGCATGTAGAAGCACACACAAAAGCGTGTAATTCCTATATTCCTACCAACTGGAGTAGGTGAAATGCTGCTTTGGACTTTCGGTGCTACTCCAGTCTAAGACAGCCATTATTTTCTCACCATGGTGTCCAGGAGAACAATTCCAGTCATGACTTTGAGACATCAAAGAGTATTTCAAAAGCGGAGTGACATTTCCTACCAAGGCCATTCCCATTAGCAGTCATTTGCAGGGAATGCAGGTTATGAGGGAAATCTGGGAGGGATGCTCTAGGGTCAGGACACAAAATTCTCTTACACTGGTCTATGAGGTCCAGATACAAAGATTAAAGAAAAGAAAAAGACTCACTACCCTATAGAAGTCTTTAATTATGACTTTGCCCAGATAAAAAGGTACAAAGTTTTCATACAACTAGATATAGGAACTTCACAATTTTCAAAAAGCTCATCAGATTCACTTAAACAGTATTATCTCCCAATAAATATTAAATTCCTTCATGGGTGTCTCACAGTTTCAGCTCAGTATACATGAAAAGTTCATGAAAACAAGTGTCCTACTCAAGGTCATCAACCAACTCATTTTAATGGAGTACCATTTATTTCTTTAATACTTGGAGTCGTTCTTAGCACCACCGCACATTCTTTACTTAATTTCTCAGCCATATGACTAAGGGAAATGCTTGAATCAATAAACCTTCGCAGAACAACAGTAAGCAATATAACCAGTGATTAAATCTTCGTTTTGATGTAGAATTCAGCCCGAAGAAACATAATTAAAAAAAGAAAAACCTAACTACAAAGCTCAGAAAAAGTATTTTTCTCTCCTGTTTTCTAAGATTTCACTAAGCTATATCCTCGAAATAAAAAAAAAAAACAAAACCAAAACATCATAGACATGGCATCATCCTTGAGACTTTGCCTGTTACAACATGATATTACCCCAGGCTGTTGTTTTTGCACCTGCATTTCACTTCCTAACCTGGGTTACAGAGAACATGATTCCTGAAAGGTTAATTAGCAGCTATGTAAACAGCAAATCCTCGCTATGTATCAGAGTGAGTGTGTTTTACTGCAAAGGTTGAGCATCCTGCAAAGGGCAGGACTTTGAAACACAGCACCAAGCCAGATCCTTTAGCAGGACCGATAAGTTTTTTGTGCCCGTAGAGGCCTCACCAGAGCATTCTGGAAATTTTCATCCAGGCTCGCCTGCCTATAAATAGAGCTGCAGCTCCCGGGGGCTGTGTGGCTGTGTGCTGCTGGTGTGCTCCGAGTTGCTAAGGAGATGGCAGAGCGAAGGCACAAACCGCGTGGGGAAACCAGAGGAAAGCAGCACCGCTCCAGGGTCTGGCTGGGAGCCAGGGAGGTATCCTCCTGCGGCTATCCTCTGGATCAGAAGGAAAAAAAAGAACAGAAAAAAACGGATGGAGCTTCCCTCTCAGCCTGACACAGGCCAGATGCTGGGAACGCCAGGGCAGGCATTCCCATCAGCAGACTCCTGAATAATTATAACAAACCAGCAACCTTCTGGGCTCTTGCAGCATCCCTGTTTCCTGAGTCCAGACCTGGGTTCTTTATAACGGAGGAAAGTAATTATAGCTTATATTACAAAGCTTCAACTAAAGGAAAAGGAATTTTTGAATCCTTTTACTATTTCGCATGTAGACTTGTAAACAAGATGGATAGGCCAAAAGCCAAGCTTTGAATTATAGCTGTGGAACAAACTACCTTAAGGAACTGAGACTAGGATGACTCCTCATACAGAATTTTCAAATCTAAGCCAATTCATTTATCTTTGACTAGAGGATGCCTGATTGGACATGGAGTCTGGCTCAAGACAATGAAGGAAGATAAGGGTCATCCTGATTTAAGATTGGATGCAGATACTACTTTCCATTTTAGCCAGTGAAACTACATCCACAAGTAGGAGATGACTCAAATCACTGTGATGGTAACAAACATCAGCAAGACCAAGCGCACACCCTGACAAAAGGAGATTTTGCATTTCCAGCATGAATGGAATCAGAATTTTACAGGCAAACATCAGGCTTAAAGTTTGTGCAGCAGGAACTTTACAACTGCTTCTGGTGGACTGGAAAACTGCTCGAAGAGAAAGGTAACTACAAGAAAAATGTAAGAGCAACTTCTGAGAACAAAACCCTCAGTAAAACAAAAATGACAAAGAAAGGTGTAGGAATTCCTCAAATGAAACAGGCAAATGGAAAAAGAGCCAAGGTTGGTCCTGTAAATGCAGCAGAAATGATCTGTGGTGTTAGCTGTGGTTTCTCACAAGATCGCTTGGTTGGGATAGAAAAGTAAATGCTTTTGTTTCCCAAGACTCATCCATGGCTAAAATGATACATCTTAGCAGAACAAAGGCAGTCTCTCTTGCCAACAGTATAAGCTCACCTCTCACTGAAAAAAACAAAGACTTAACAGAAAAGGTGTATTTTTCTTTGTGGTCACCGCTGTTTTGAGCCACGGAAGTATCAAAGTGTGTCTGACAGTTTCTCAATATTAGGTGAAAGAGAAAACTCAACTTTTTTTTCCCCCAGACAGCAGTGAAACCACACTAAGAATATTTCAAATAAAAAGCACGTAGAGCACGACTGATTTGAACCCTTACTGTCTTCCATCTTTCCCAGACGCTAATGCTAACAGTAACTCGCTAGCAACAAATTGATGGAAAGAGAAGGAACATATGATCACGGCTTATTTCCCAGTGTACATATTTCTTAATATAGAAAAGTGTATGATAGATCTGCCACCATCTGATCTTGATTGTTGTAAAACCAGTCATTCTGCCTTCATCTGCCAAAAGAGTTTGAGAATTACTGGGGATATTTTTGGCAGTCTTAAGAACACAGAAGCACTAAGGCATATTCCCAGAGAACAGCTGAAAGTTTCTTAATAATTTCCATCTAATAAATGCCACTTTTGCACATTACTTAAAGATTGTCCAGTGCAATTTTAAGTTAATTAAGGAAGAGGAAAGTGGGGAAAGAGGCTTCAGTTCGTACTGTTACTGCCTTTCTTTTTTCTCCACACAAGTTTTATTTTTTATGACACACTTAAAAAATCAGAAATCTGATCTTGTATCTAGTAAATTTTATGACATAATACATCCACTAAAGAGGCTACTTATAATAAAGATCTTATAAAATATTATTTGGTCATAAATATAACCCTTAATGTGGTGGTGGGGGATCAACAACCCTCTCAATATAAAACCGGGGGGGAAGTGGTGAGAGTTCTAATTCAATGAAATATACTAGTTTTTGAAGACCTAACTTCATATTTTCATTTCTGGAAAAAAAATATTTCTGCCCTGATTCCACCACATTCCCTATGAAAAAAACAATTCTAATTTTTTCAGGAAATTACAAGGATGAATGAGCCAATATAATTTAACAAAAGGTTGAATACAAATTATTTGTATGAGGAATATTATTATGGCCAAGATGCAATGGGCACAAATTGGAATGCAGGAAACTCTTTTTAAATATAAGAAAAAAACACACAACCACTTTTCCACCATGAGGGTGCTCAGGCACTGGCACAGGTTACCCAGAGAGATTATGGAGTCTCCCTCCATGCAAAAGTTCCACGTTCAACTGCTTGTGGCTGTGAGCAACCTGCTCTCACTTGCCCTGCTCTGAGCAGAGGCTTGGACTAGACAGCCTTCAGAGGTGCCTTCCCACCTCAGTCACTCTGTGATTCTCTGACTATGAAGAACAAAGATCCAAATTTACCAATTGTGTCAAGGATGAATATCAAATTTAATCTAATCTCGGCTATACAAATAAAGAATTTAGTTTTGGAAACTTAAGCCATAAAACTGGTAATAAAACGTCTTTTTAAATGAACAGAAGTCATAAGTAATCATAGTTCACATCTGCTAGCCCACAGAAGAGTGTGTACAAAACAAAAATACCATTTCTTTTTACATACCTTATATTTCTAACACTTGAAGTGCTGTGCCAAGAAATTCTCCATTTTCCAATTAAAGGAACAGTTTTACAACATGGATTCTGGATTTATCTCTGCACATTGCTATAATAGTGTTGATGGCTATGACCTCTTTTCCTGTCAATTTTCATTTCCATATGCCATCTGACTGACTGTCACACCTCCTGTATTTCCCTTTATATTTTCTCCATTTCCTAGGCTTTAAACTCACGTGGAGTTATTCAAAACCAATACCACAATAAAGCAAATAAACCACACAGCCCTTTGCAGGTGTAGGAGAGCTAGTAGCTATGAAAGCCTCTTCCAGCCAAGTCAGAAATGTATTTCACATCACTAAATGATGCTCTGTCCAGCACTGACTGTGCCATCCTTCAGTTATTATTTCACCATCACTGCTGGAGCTGGAATTAAGTGGCATTAGCAGTTTTGCCATCAATGCCACACATTCAGCACAGGCAGATTCACAGCTCTTGGACAGGTCTAAGAGGGACAGAAAAAAACTGCAGGAGCTCAACTTCTGCTATGAGCAGAGGGCTGGAGCATGGACAGGCAACCAGAATTTGAAAAGCGAAGCTGAACAGCAGCAGCTGAACAAGCAGTATCTAGGGGCACACAAATCTGGATGATAAGAGCAAGCACAGCAAACACAATGGTGCAAGTCACTAGAGTGCAGTGTTAGCGAAGGCAAGTATTTAAGGGCCAGCAAATTAAACTCATCATCATCTGAATCCAGGTATTTCTATGCTGCCAGACAAAAGAAACTTTTCAGTCTTCCTTTGAAACACAGATGTTAAAAATAATAAAAAATGGTGAGCGGGGGTGAGGAAGTGTCCAGTTAAAATTTACTCAAGAAAATAACATCCTCACATACATTGTAGAAACCCTCAACTCTCACTGTGCTGGTTTACTCTGTACATTTCTCTCAGCCAGGCTTCCGGGAGAGGAGGGAACTGTGGACAGACTCAATACAAGGCTCAGGTTTGTGTGCATTAGCACTGTTAAAATATCCAAGCTGATGAGATTTAAAGGGTTTATTTCTCTGCTGAAGCAAAACCTTTCACTGGGTCAAAACCGAATAAAATTTGCATAAATGTGTGGATTCATACAAGCCTGTTTTATAAAAAATCTACACTGAGAAGCCTGGGCTCCTTCTGAGCATTCACTGCCATCTCTCCAGAGGTTCGAGTTCCCTCTGCCGCCCTAATAAGAGGCAGGGGAAAAACGGGAGCAGCAAATATCACTTGGCTGAAAATCGGCTCACAGAGCTTTCAGAAGCTTATTGCTGTGAGTGCAAAGAGTTAAACTCCACAAGGCATGCTCTGATCTCACACATCAGTGAAAAAACAGCAGCAGCTCTACCCAAAGCAATGCTGCAAAATAAACACGAGGCTGAATCAGACCCACAAGCTCTTAAAGAGAACAGTGAGCTAGATATAGATATGACTTTCCCAAGGTGAACCACTTTTGTACCAATGCAACCTCCAGACACTGTTGTTTAACCTTCTTCAGGATTTAGGTTTGATTTCAGGCTAACAACAACCAACTGGAACAGCCATACAAAGTAAAGCTAAAGAGTACTTAAAAGGGATGGGAGAATCCACCTGAAACACACATTTGGTCAAAGATCGGGAGGGCTGAAAAACAAAATTCCGGTCAGCACAGTGAAATCAACTTCAGTTACACTTTTAATGACAACACTGAATTATCCTCTTACCACCTGAAGTTGAGCTAGCTAAGAAATTAAATGATGAAACCTTATCGGTGCACCTTTCATTATCTGGGCTGGGGGAAGGGTGCAAGGGGGGGGGGAGGGGGGCAGTGCTGTGATTTAAGCTANNTTTTTGCAGTGTTAACACTGCCCATCTGCAGTCCCCACAGGGTTAAAGTTGGAGAGCTCAACCCTGCTTCTCAGTTTGGAGCTTTCTACCACTGTGACCAGCTGTTGGAGCTTAGGGATAGCATCAGGAATCCAGTGACACAGCAAAGGTCTGAATGCACACACACATTTGTGACTCCCTGTAAGCCAAAAGCTGACCAAAAAATCATACCCGTGACTAACAAGTCCCATTATGCCTTCTACGCCACTTCAGTATAAACTGATACGAGAATGCAACATTCGTCAAAAACACTACCTTTTCTTAGCAAACTTTTTTGTTTAAGTCAAAGTGGGCATTTTATGCTTTTTATTTCTTGAAAGTATTAAAGACATTTAATTGGTATAAAGACACAGCCACTTGCAAAACAGATCCTGTTCTGAACCTTGCAAATACCACTAATTTTGTTTCCTGCATTGCTCTAAGGGGTCAGAAAGAAATCAGAATTCAATCACTAGTGCAAGCAGTACCACATTTCTCTCTCCAAAATAGCTGTTACCCGGGGGCATGAGGCATGGCTCAGCCACCCTGGTCTGTGAAGCGAGTCCATCTCCATGCACAAGGGCTGTGGTGGAGCTTCATCACGCACCAGGCTTGGGAGAGGTGTGACAGGAAAGCGAGTGGAGAGAACTGGCGGGGGATGGAAACATGAATAAAGATTAGAGTCAGGGAATTAATGGCAAGCAAGAGGCAAATATTTCCTTTTTTCCTCTATTTTTCTTTATTTTAACTTTCAAAACACTGCCAAGAGAAGGAAGTGGAAAAAGTTAGTGAGTGTGACAGCATCACTGGAAGATGCAGACTGGGATAATGGCAGCTCAGCTGTGCCAGGGCACAGCCCAGGCAGGGACATAGCAATGGTTTGTGGTCCCAGCCACTGGCCATGCAGGAACACCATATAGGAGCTGACAGGGTTCCCTCGCAGAGCTGGGCCAGGCTACCCCACAAATGACAAATAAAATCGGGTTTTAGGAAGTGAAAAGTGGGTCACAGCTACAGAGAGGAGGATGAGCCCAATGCAAGGGCTGTGTGCAGTGGGCGATGGAGAAGCAATCAGCAGGGACCTCAAGGCCTTTATTAGTGCCGCTATTATGCAAATTTGGCAGCACCCATCATCCTGTCAGTCTGGTAGCAGTGAGCTGCCCTAGGCCAATGCCATTAAATGCCCCTTCCCCAGCCTACACTTCGTAATTCTTGCTTTATCCCACAAAGGCCTTGGTCTTCCTCTTCCAGCTCTGCCCTTCCTGCCCCAGCCTCCTGCCTGCCCTGTGCTGCCTGAGACCCCTCTGCACCAGAACCCCAGGCAATCTACTCCTTCCATGAGGGTCCCTTTTCAATCCCACACCCCCCACACATCCCTGGCACTGAGCAGAGGGGTGGCTTGGGACAGGGGACACTCGGTCTGAACCATTACCCCCCCGGGCTTTGCCTCTTGCAAAGCCAAGGCACAGGGGGGCTGCGAGTATGGGCACATTGGTTTCAACTCTTACTTTAAGCACGCAGTTTTCCCGCTGCCAAGGCTGAGGTCCCCAGATGCACCTGGGAAAAGGAAAAGGGCACAACCAAGCTTCTGCAAGAAGCAGACAGGCATCCACCTCCCACTGGTGGGAAGGACATGAGCACTGCAGTGAGTGCGAGCAGCACTGAGCACAGCAGCCCCAGCCACACTGTGCACTCTCCCAGCCCTCCCCTCAGTTATCATTATAATCTCCACAGGAAAAAAATCTGGACTTTTTAAACAGTGCTTAAATGATTCTCTCCCCCAAAGAATTAAATTACCATTTATAGCCTATTCTTCCTATTAAAAATTTATCAATTTATTCATCACTTCTAGGACTGAAACCTTTCATTTGTTTTACAATGAAGAAACCTTTGATCTGCAATTCTCCAAGGCTACCATTTTTTATTCTTTAGTTCTTCTCATTAAAAATAAAACACCTCTATTCTCCAAAATGCCTTGATGGTACTCTCAAAGTGCCCATTTTAACAATGAGAAACCTTTTTTTATCCTTACCTTGTGATAGGCACTTCGGAAGTTTATATGGGCTTTTTGGGGGTGGTTTTTTTAATCATAAGAGTACTGCACAGGGGAAAAANAAAAAAAAGAAGAGGGCTTACATTCATGATCACCTTCTCTGAAAGACACAGACACAAATAGCTAAAATAGAGTTTCACAACACTTCTTCACCTGGCATGCTGCTTTAGGCTAACCTGAAATGAGTTTGCCCTGAGCCTCCGCAGTACACCTGAGCCCTGCCAGCCTGTCTCCAAAGGGCAAGTCTTAAATGGAGCCTAAGCCGGGGCATGCATTAAGACTCAGAGGCACAAGCTGCAGAAGAACATTTGGAAACTCTATTTTAGCATTTTACCCCCTTGTTCATCCTGTTTTCCACAGCTGGACACATCTTTCAGCAAAAGACCCCTTTCAGCAAATCATTAGCACTTGGGTGTGACTAGGACTACAGGAGGCAGATTTACCCCTACCCAAGCTGCTAAATGTGTGTTTCACACCAGTGGTTCTTGGGATGCTCCCACCAGAAGCAGGATGAAACGTCAAAGTGCATTTGCCTTTCTGCATTCCTGCTCCAACTTGCATCTCACCTACTGCAAGGACCACACACTTTGCATTGTTTTACTGCATAAGGTCTTCTTCATTAGAGTTATTAGAGGCACAAAGGTTACACACTACTGATCAAAAGAACAGGGCCAAGGATCTTCCACCCAGATTCAGGTTGTGTGGCACAGCATAGAATTATTTTCTATAGAGTTAAACCCTACTTTCTGCACACCTCTGTCACAGACAGCTGAAGAACAAGCTAAAGCTCCTTACAGAACTCCAAACAGACTCCTAACCCACCCTAAACCCGAGTTCAGCTCGGACGCAATGCAGGATCAAACCCACAATCGTCTTCTGAGGTCAAGGAAAACAAAAACCTAAACCACCCAATTCCTAACACTTGCCTTCAGCAACACCAAAGCAGAACAACCAACTAACTTGGTACAGAAACAATAATATACTTCACTACTGAAGCAGAGAATATCAGAGGATCAAAAACCACTTAGTGTGCAAGCCTCTGTTTAGTGCAATGTAAACTCTCCAGCTGCTAGAGGGAGAGAAGAGCCAGCTTTTGCCAGCAGACACATTTGTTTGGAGCCCCAGTTATAACCACAAGCCAAGTGTACCTGTGCTCCCTCCTCCTCATCCCAACAGTTGTAGCTACGTTGATCAGGAGGGAGCAGAGGAGGAGCAGAGCCAGCAAGAAGCACAGAAATCCAGAAAACTACTCCATAAAATAGCACGTGGCTAAGTGCAGCTAATTACACTTTTGTCACCAAATACAAGATGGACCAAAAATATTAAGTCTTGAAAATCACTCGCATATGCCAGAATATTTCCACTCTGCATAAATGGATTCCATTCAAATATTGTGAAAATGAATTCATCCCCAAAAAACATGACAGGCCTAACTGCATGTCACCAGATGTCACCCAGGCTATGATGAAGCCACTTGAGTATGCTCTTCACCAGCATTGCATAAGAGCCGTGAATGTCTGATGAGCCCCAGAACATGGGTTTGCCAAGCACTTGTCAATCTCCAGCGCCTGTTACTCCTCTTCAGCAATCCAACGCCGGCATCTTGTTCCTGTGTATATAAAAGCTTGCTCAGCGTGTTCAAATTGCTGCAATTCTGACAGTCTAATCATTTGGCGAAATGCTGCCATATTAACAGATAACAGCTTGCCCTCTCTGCAAACAGGAGGCTCCTACTCTGCATCACTCGTTTCGAGGAAGATGATGGATGAAGGAATTTCACCTCCTGCTCCTCTTGGTGGGATAATAGTATCGATATTTAATGCCCACTAACCTCAAAGCAGTGCTCAAATACATGCTGGGGGGCTGTTTTTTAGGTGAAATAACACACACATACAGAGAAGAGCCATTATTCATGTTTTACAGAGTGCTTCAAAGATGGGAAAGAACTTTATGTGACAAAGGAAACACATGGACTGAGATGGAAAAATGAATTCATCCCACCCAGTCGTAGCCCAAGGAACCGTAATATTATTGAATTAGTGCTCTCTTAAAAATGAGTGGGGATCAGAGGTTCCCAAAGTGTGGTTTGCAGTTAACCTTTGCTCCATGAGTCACAGGAATGACTGACAGAGGTCAGGCCAAAGGTTTCCCTAACCTAAATACTGCCCGACAGTGGTCCACAACAAAATGTGTATTGTGGAGTAAAAACAGGCAAAATCCATTGTAGTAACTATAGATAGCAACAGAGCGGTTTGCAACTCCCACATTTCAGGAACTGGAGGGGATTTTTCTCTTTTTAAGAGCCTCTGATGGATTTTTCTTTCATAAATTCGTACAGATGCCGTCTGATGGCACGAAAACTTCTGGCCTCCACAAGATCCAGTGGTAGCAAACTGCACAGCTTCATTACAGATCTCCAGCAGGTCACTTTAAGCCTGATGCCTCAGACTTAAAACAGCTGGGACAAAATTAAATAATCCTTCACTTTCCAGCTAAGCAAGTTTGCCTTTCTAATATTAGTTATTTTAGATCCCATTACTGTGCATACAAAGTTAAGGTTATTCTTTGCGTAACTCTGCATTCAGGTCCACCCTGAGAAAAACGCTACATTTTTGCACCAAAATGCAGAAAAGTTTTAAGGCAGATGGTATATTTTAAAGGCTTTTTTGTTGTTTTGACGGTTTCTTTTAGTATTAATGTCTTCCCCCTCCCACAGGGTCTGACCAGTCAGACACAACTCCTATTACAGGAGTCTTGCAGCAGGTCCTCCCAGTATGGCAAGGAAAATGGTTGATTATTTAGGCCAATGGTTCCTAAGTGGTCTCTTTTAAGCGTGAACAAACCTTCACCCCATTGCATTTCTTTCCACAGAAACCCCTCCAAGCTTTCTTCCCTAAAATAGGTGATCAACTCCATCCTCTTGTTTCTTCTTGCGTTTTCTCCACTCGGATACCCATGTTAATGCTCACAATACTGTTGTCAAGTCCAAGGCCTCTCAAAGAGACCAGTAAAGGGAATGAATACCTTCGCTATATCAACAATGCATTGATCAATGTATAAGCTGGTTTGTACAGGAAATAAACAACCTCCATCCTGATCAAAGGTCCTGAACATGTAGCCTGACAGACTATAAGGAAGTGTTTTAAACACTGCAGGGCACTATGTTTGCATTTAATCTTTTCTTTTTTATTACTTTCCTTTTTTAAAAAAACACTTTTCTCCAACCTGTCAGTGTTTGCTTTCCAATATTTGTTTATGCTATGTAAGCTGTAGGTTATTTCTGTTAGAGACCCTAATTTCCTCCTCTGCTGGGACTGTGGCGATAGCCCCAAGGAAGTTTACACTGAGAGAAGAACATGACAGGCAGTGAATTAAGTGGTTCAGAAAGAGGTACAATTAGCTTTCTCAGTGGAGGAAAATGAAGATAAAAAAGAAATTCTTGGCAGTTCTACTCTCCTGTCTCTGTGTCAACTTCAGAAAATGGACATCAAGAGACAGTAAAAGAAAATAATCATCAATATCTGAAACTTGATATGACATGTGATTTATTGACACAGGACTAATACCAAGATCTGTCCTTTTTTTTTTCCCTTTTTTGGTAGCCAATTCCTTTGCTGACTGAGTTCAATTCATTTGTTTCTACTAAATGTTTGCTTTTCAAGCTGCCCTAAAATTAGATGGCAGGAAGCCTAGAGCTCCTGTGTAGGCATCTTCCTTACCAACTCCTAAGCTGTGAAGCACAGAAATGGTGTGTTTGTTCCAGTGAAGAAAGCCTGGCCAACATTTCCACAAGACTTTTAGAGATGCTTTGAAACGCAGCATTGAAAGCTCCTGGACTGATCAGGACTCATATGCTGCAGGAAAAAATCCCAACCTAACAAAACAGTAATACCAGTACTGAGGAGACAGATCCTGAGAGGCGTTTGAACCCTAATTTTTGAAAATGCCAGATATTTCTACATCTGATGACTAAACTACTAAGCTGTCCCATCAGGCATTGGTGGAAGTACTTATTATTATTTTTAATACATGCTGGCTCTGGGCAGAGGCAAACAAAATAAAAGAAAAATGACAAGTGTCACTTCAAAGGGACTGCCAGCTGATATAAGAAAGACGTAAGCATAGTTCAGACCTCGCACTATCAAATGCATGTGCACCTACAAAGGGAGTCAAAGTCTTACAATCATGCTATTCTTGAGTCCAACCATTTCTTTGCATTTAAAAATACACAGAACGCCATGAACATTATTATTCTTTAATGGCACACTTTGGCCAGGAGAAACGAATGCAGAAAAATGAAAGACACGGGTTGCTATTGAAAAATGAAGGCTTCTCATTAAAAGTTCTTAAAAAGAAAAGTAAAGTAGTTAGGAGAAAGTGTCCACTTTTAACTCTCTTCTCTGTTCCTCTCCAACTGTGCTCTGGACCATGAAGATTGAGAAAGTATTAAGAAAGAGTGCTTAACAAAGGTGGATTTTTCTTAACAGCAGATTGCAAGAAGTGTAAAGGAAGCTTAATTTGATTAAAATAATAATGACATTTACCAAACCAGAGACTGTTTTTTAATAAGGAAGTCTACATGCAAACCAATAATTTTCACACTTTTGTGAACAGAAGGCTATTCTATGATAGACTATAAAAGGCTGTCCTTGGATTTACAAGATGCTAACCACATCTCCCATAAATTGTTTACCACACCAGCAACACATTCAGATAAATGCCACCATGGTGGGTGAGCGATGCTACTCTGAGAGCACTCAAAGTACCATGGAGTCAAAGCACAACCTTTTCACCATCTTCCTTGGTAATGTCATATCTGAAATAGGACAGGCATAAAACTCGGAGCCTGTTAGAAACGCACAAAGGCATGACATGTGGGACATCCACTTTATGAAGACTAATCTGGGAAGACACAGTAACTTATTCCATAGCCCATCTGTTTTGAGCACCACAGGGTTCTGTACAACCAGTGGTGGCAGTGTGCAGCACGAACCCCCCAGGACTGATCCCAAACATTCCAGCAAACACACCCAAATCTGGACCTTCGAGCATTCTATGGACTCTGCAAAAGCCAGCAGCTCACAGCTTCCACTCAATTTCTACTGGCACATGCAACCTCTAATTTAGGAAGAAAAGGCTACAGGGTGGCACACCCTCGCTGAAAAAGTGCCAACACCTACTTTACAATAGCCCTTTCAAATTCCAGGATCACTTCCAGCCAGTTTCATCTAACTCCCACTTCATTTTATTTCTACAGTCAACAGCCTCTTTGCTCAAAAACCTTTTAAGCCATTATTTCCTGAAGTGAAAGATAATGCATCATTATCCTATATCATAAGAAAACACAATACAATACTAGATCGATATCTCAGTCTGCTCAGCCAGACACAAATCTTCCTGTCCTTATCACTCAAATAGTGAAATACCTCATAGAATCACAGAACAGTTTGGCTTGGAAGGGATCTTAAAGATGCTCTAGTTCCAACCCACTCGCCATGGGCAGGGACACCTTCCACTAGAACAAGTTTTTTAAAGCCTCATTCAACATGGCCTTGGTGGAGATACCTAGGGTTCTTCTCTTCCACAAAAAACTCTTGAACACTTCTTATCTTTCCCACTTAGTGGGTTTTTTCCTTGAAGTCAGTTGCACATATTTGAGTGATACATTTCCTCTATCACTTCCCCATCTGCAACTTACGCATTTCTATGAATTTAACTCTGGTGAACAATAAATTCAGAGCCAGAAGAAACAGCAAGCAGTCATCATATAAGCTTCTTCAAATGCATCTGCCTTCGTTTTGGTATAAGAGTAGTGAAACATCTAGTGCTCAGTGGGGATCCATCCTCTGTTCCAGCTGACATACCAGAGAGTCTCTGATGATGAGGCCAACGAGAACAAAATTTCATCTTTCCTTTAGGAAAAGGATCTCAAACTTTTTTCCTGCTCCACGCATCTCATGTTGGTCAGAACTGCCATCCCATGGTAGCAAGTTTGATCCAGTGCTTTCCCAATCAGACTTGAAGTGGCCACTAAGGACTGAGCTGCCCTACCCAGACGGTATCATTAACATGAAATCACAAACTGGGGTTGGGGATGCACATCAGTCACAGACCTCATTTTATATACAGCTTACTTGGAGAATGGGGCTCCTGTGGAAAGGAAAGGTACAGAGGACATTTCCTATCACCATTACAACAGTGTCTTAAAAATTGAAAACAGTGGTCACAAGATACGATTCCTTACCAGTCTTACAAAGTCTTTAAATACTGAACCTGTTTTGTCTGTTAAAAAAGAAAAACAACTCCTCCAGATAAATTGTGATTGTTCTGTTTTGTTTCAAATAAAACCACATCTGGTTTCCAAGCACATGCATTTTTTTCTAATCTGAGGAGTTTTTCCACTCCCGGCCTTTGGTAGGTTGGTTGAGCTTATTTTTTGCCCAGCTATTTAAAAAACCATATAAACACAGGGAAAGGTTGACAAGGAATGACAGAAAGGGGTGTCCCAAGTCATCAGGTCATGAACCTTTCTACCACATGGTCCCAGTAAGGCATAGTTGTAGCATATCTTTAGATAAGCTTCACAGCGTCCCTACTGACAGCGCAGAACAGTAGTCCTGGAGAGTTTATACCCAGAAATAATAATAAACAAACATCCCCAAAACCAAAAAACCCCCAAAATACCCACTTGGTTTGGATAAAATTATTAAAGCATTTTTAAGAGAATGGGACTATGGACTCAGAGAGGAGGGAGAGGGAAAGAAAATATAGCAAGAAAAGGCCTTCCTCTTCCTGGTAGCTTTCAGCCAGAGCTGTCCAGAGGGGAGGGCTCATGGAACAAAACTGCCAGCTGCCAATGCCAAGCCCTCACTGTGGCCGGCACAGCCATGGCATATGGAACCCATCCATCTCTCAGGAGGGACATTAGGGGGACTCACATCTGGACTGGAGAGGGTCACCCACACAAAATTTCCAGGCACTTGAAGAGGACAAGCTCCAGCCATGTAGGGAATACTGTGAATAAGCAGGAATGGCTCAGATGTCTCTCTCCACCTGCTGAGTGGGATCCTGCTACCAACAGCAGTAGGCATGGAGGGAAGAGGGAATTAGAACAGGAGGTTTGTGATCTCCAGGGGGTGGGTGTCAGTCACCTAGAGGAGACCCAGCATCTCTGCCATGCCTGTACCTCCTCACAGGCACAGGGCTTCCCGGACACCAGGGAGCTCCTGCCAGCTTCCTGGGCAAGAGCACAAAACCTTGGCTCGCTCTCAGAAAATACCACTATTCTGCATGGATTCAACGTCGTATGCATTCTGTCTCCAGGAGAGCACATCAGGTGACTGGTCTCCTCAGGCTGCGGGTCAGGCTATGGCTGAGACCTGCCCTGGCATTGCTGCACATGGTCCCTCTGGATTCTGGAGACAGGGGAGTGAGAAAGAGACACAACTTCAGCAATCAGGTCTTGATCCTGCTCACCAAGATGATAGACAGGATTTCTTTTCGACCAACATCCACCACTCCAATTGTGTCTACAACTACCTGGAAGAAGGTTACAGACAGGGGGAGGTCAGTCTTTTCACCCAAGGAACAAGTGATAGGACAAGAGAAACTGGTCTCAAGTTGCATCAGGGAGGGTTTAGATCAGACACTAGGAAAAAATTTCCTCACTGAAAAGGTTGTCAGGCATTGGAGCATGACCAGAAACACCACAAGAAAAATCCAGCAATATCAGTAAAGAGTCTTACACCATGCAAATGATCAGGTTACTTTGTCTGGGAGTGCCCATGGGGGCCTCCAGGGGCGGTGAACACATCTGGAGCCTCCTGCCCTCTCCTCCCAGCTGTCCCTTGCCAAGCCCAGGCACTGCCAGCAACATAGCACAGGCTCCACAGCTGACTGGCACTTTCCCAGGAAGAAAACTTTCAGCTTGGTTTCAATTAAAGAAACTATTCTGAAGACAATTTAGTCCCATTTCCAGACACAGTGATTTCCAGCTCCCCCTTTTAGAAAACTTCTCTCCAAATACTGCCAGTCTCTGGTCGCTCCACAAGCAGTGCTCTTTTTAGGCTGTGGACGTTAATCAAGCTGCTCTTTATTTTTAGATTTTCTTCATATGACTTTACGCCACAAACTCTATTAACATTATGCCTTGGAACATCAGAGTTATTCACAGATCAATCAAACTGACAGAAAATGTTCCTCCTGCCTTGGGAGAACTGAACTCAGCTGGCTTTTTAAGAGCAAAGCTAACAGAAGAAAAAAAAAATTTAAAAAATACCCCCCACACCATAAATCAACCAATTGGACATCTTAGCTATGAATGAAATTTCTCTGAGGAGGTGGGGAGGGAGGGAACAGAGCAGCAACTTTTTCCCCCCAGATGCCGGTGTGCACAGATTAAATACCCCTCTGCACAGAGGTTTGACTTCAGAGCAGTGCCCAGTGCAGGCTGGGGAGTGAGGACTCAACTCTGTATTTCCAGTCCATTTAAAAATACATTGTGTCTCACTCTTGTTTCCTTATTCTGTCTCTCAATACACCAAAGGGTATTGCAGCTGGAAGGAAACTCAACTCCTGATCTCACCCTAGCCTAATAGGAACCTTCTAATTCACCCAGCTCAAAACTAGAATACTCAGCTGATATGCTGTAACCTAGGGCTGCTTCAGGTATGGTGATCCCTGCCACAGGGACCAGGGAAGGACTGCAACACTACATTGCACTCCAGCCACCTGCCTAATCCGTGCCTAATCAAATGCTTCACTTTCCACTTCCCCAAGCAAGATTAAGAGAGACTGAAAATAAAAAATACCATCACTTCAAACCCTGTCTTTTCTGTTTACCGTACTGAAGCCTGCTCTTGAAAGCACATCCCTCCCTCTCTCCAAAAACAGCAAGAAGTCACAGGTCAGCAGTGCACCCTGTACAAGAAGCTGAATTGTATGTAGATTTCCTCACCAACACTCAAAAGTACTCGGTAAACTTCTGCAATGCAGTCTTTTGTCGGCACTTGGAGGCACAGAGGTAACCATTAATCAGGAACATAAACCATTGAATATGTCAACTGATGGAAGGGTAAAAAACATGCCAACCGTGTAGATGCAAATTAAAGCATGCTGTCAGCTAGTACCACCATTTCTGATTGGCAAATTCTGATCTCCTACCGTTACCAGCGAAACCTTAGATTATGGCAAAGGAACAAATTATACACTTATTTTTTCCTCCATGTGCTTACACTGAGCACAGAAGCATAGCCAGCGATCCTCAGGAGCCCCATGCAAGTGCTCACGGTGCCACAGGCACATGGGGAGAGAGAGACCCAAACCAAGGAGTGAAGTTCCAGCTCCACAGACATCAACAGCTGTGGTACCATCAGAGGTGTGCAGGGAAGTGTTACCAGCTACAGGCTGTCTGCTCAGACCCAGCAACACAAAGCCAGGCTGCGAGTAACAGGACACCTTTTCCCCTTTCAAAGCAAAAATCCATGGCTTACTGAATGTTCCCCTGTGCGTGTATTTCTTTACATTCACTGGGAAGTACTGAGTACTTCCGCCTGCTTTGGGCCTTCAATGTGAGCCACCCAACAAGCTTGTGCTCTGTTACCATTCAAAGAAAAACCACCTAAAACAAACAAGCCCCAAACACAAACCAGTAGAAGACAGTAAATATTAAAGACATTTCCCAACCCCTTGCTAAATTAATGCAGACTAAAATTCCACAGAAGAAAAAGGATAGAAAAATTTGGCTATGGAAACATTCCTCTGTTTGGAATTCCATGCGCTGGCACATAATTGGGTTAGTCTTAAGCCTGCAGGAACTTAAAAGAACAACTTTTGTAAAAGCTGCAAAGTCTGGGAAAATTCTGTCACAGGGCAAAGCAATGTGACATTGTCCAACACTTCTCCTTTTTCACATTTATAATGAAGGGGATTGCTCTCAAATTTTTCACCGTGAACAACTTTAAAAGACAAACCACAGTCCAGAGCAATACATTCCTATTCCAAAGGTGTTTCAGCTGATATGTGAGCTATCCTCCAACCCATGGAAATGAACAAAAAAGCACCAAGCAATAAGCTGTATGTTCACACAGGCAGCTCCTGGCAAAGCTCCAGGTGTGTGAGAGCTTCCAGCCTCAGTGCCCACACCATCCTGCCTGGGTTATCGGCAGGATCCTGCACAGCAGCCGGTGCCACACCACTGACCAGTGCCACACACCGGGGCCTCGGGCAGCACATCTCTCTTCCGTTCATATTTGCCACATCAAAGGAAGACCATCATAACTTTTGGCAAATATGGAACTTCTACGGACAAAGCACCACAGCTGCTGATGTGGGAAGGAAATAAAGCAGAAAAAAAAAAAAAAGAAATTCAGCTAAAACTGTGCTTATGATGTAAAGACCAGAGGACACAAGTTTCTTCTCTGAATATTTTTTGTCCTATTACCAGTCATGAATTACTGTTTCTGCCATGTCAAAAAAAGCAGGGCTTTTGTTATGCTTTCTGAAGTGTTATATTTACACATCTTGGTTATATTTTTTTTCTGGCTGCTCCTCTGATGCTTAAGGAATGATAAGGATTCCTTACTGCATTAAGGGGGTTTAAAATGCAGTGCACAGCCAAGCAATTTGGAAGCAATTGCTATGTTTCTAAAGTGAACTTTAATCTAGAAATGCTCATAAAAATGATATTATGGCAAACGGAAACAATAATGTTAATTAAATAATTTGCATTTACATAGCAATCGGTCCCGAGGGCCAAGCATATAGTAGCACAATTCACATGAAGTACACCACGTACTCAGCAGCAACAGATTTTAAAGGTTTGACCTGAAGAAACCCAAGTGCATGCAACACCTGCTTCCCCTTACACCTTCTGCCCTCAGCCCTTGCACAACCAATGGCAGCCACCAGATTTTGGCTGCCTCAAATTATATAGGAGGACATTCACGCTTGGTGGTTAGCCATCTGAGAAGCATCCACTCCTCTGGGCCGTTCTGTTTTGTTTTTCTAAGCCACAGTACACAAGTGGCAACACGTTTTTGTTTAGCAAGATGCTCCTGCCAAGCCCAAGCACCTTGCTTAACTCGTTGTGCCAGGTCCTGTTCAGCCAGCTGGGAGCAGGACAGCTCCTCTCCAGGAAACAAAAACACAGACAGGACCATCCACCCTTAAGCCTTCTTTGCTTTCTTCAACACAAGCAAAGGTATCCGTGGAGACACTTAACACCCACAGCCAGCTCTAATTCAATATTCCTGGTCAGAGAGGATTTGAACATGACAGAAATAGAACTAACTGCATTACAAGAGAAATGAACTCTTTCCAAGATCCTGCCCATTTAAAGAGCAATGCCAAGCTCCTTATATTCTTGTGGGTCTCAACAATTTAGGAAAAGAATTTGCAGTGGCAAGAACCAGAAATTCCAAAAGCACACGATTGTTTTTAAATGACACTGTCATGATTAAAAAAATATATATATAAATATATACATATATAGATATATATAGAGAGAGAAATAGAAATATATATATATTACACACACACTCTTAAAAAAAAGCGTAGACAACCCCATCTCCATTTGTGTTTTTTGTTAGATTTTCTGCCCCATTTATAAGCTCTGTAAGGGAAGCAGCACTAGCTAATTTCATTATTTCTTCTCAGCCAATTTGACTTCTTGGCTTCCTTCCTATGCCCTAACAGAGTTGCTCTGTTTCCAAAGAAGGGAAAACAGTCATTGCAGTAGTGGAGATCGGATAGCTTCCCCAAGTCCACTCTAGCTCCATGGGAGGAAAGCTCCAAGGCACTGCTGGGAGAACACATCCAGTCCTCACCTTCTTCTGGCTCCTACACAAACACACCACAGGCACGCAGGTGCAAAATGAAACACCTGCAGGCTTTCCTCCTAAGTGGGCACTTGACACTGCATTAATGCAAAAGACTTCAGGTAGTTCCACCCAGGAGTAGCTTTAATCTACATCACCCAGTGAAACTCCATTAAAACAAAAGGATGCATTAAGTAAGGCAGATCTTCATACACCCAAAGATCTCAATGTTTTGTAACATGCCCCTTTAGCAGGCCTATCTTGCCTCTTTGTTACTGGGGAAAAAAAGTCAAAAAACCCTTAAAGACAAAAAAAAAAAAGGACTAATAAATGGTAGGCTTAATCTAAGTCCCCCAAGTTTCAAAGGGATTTGCATATGGCCCAGTGCTGCCATAGCATTTTTCACTTCTGTTGGGCATTAAAGCAAATAACCAAATCTTGAAATTAGAGTTGAGTGTTCCTTGTGGCAGTGCTGAGGAACTGAGCCTTTTTCCTCGCCCCTTCATTTTCTTTTCATCTTCAATTTTGTTTGCCACTGCCAACTTAATATACAGAAGTTAATTTCTTTCCTGACTCGAGGTATCACTAGGGGAATATTGAGTGTTACTGTGGCGGCTGGAAGTCATTACCTCTATACAAAAATTAACCTGTGGCACTAATCTCTTTACTTTTTTTTGCTTCTTTTTTTTCATTTTTTATTTATACAAAAGCACCTGCCTTATTAATACTGGAGTTGAAGCAATTGCTAATGCAAATAACTGAAACTAACTACATTAAATATGCAAATGTAACCCCCTAAGCTTTTCCTTAAATCAATACAAATAAAATCTTGTTTCTTGAACTGCAGAAGTATGAATTATCCTAAAGCAATGCGGTGTACACCAAAAAGAGAATGGTTTTCCATCCTACCCATCTTTACAACAAACCTTTCATATGAAATCAGGCCTCTTATTTAGGCTGGCCTAAAAGGAAAAAGGGAAACTAATATTTATATTTCAGACATGGGTATTAGAATATACCCTAAAGGAAACTAATTCAGTGGACTGAAAAAGAGGAAATAATGGACAGAAAACAACTGAAGTTGTTGAATACACTGAATATAGTGTTTATATAAACTTAAGACATTCAACCCATTAATCCTAATTTCTGAAATGAACTCTTCCATGCCCAAGTACATACCAGGTATAAACAAGGAGGGGGAGAATCACCACCACTTCCAAAGACAGCTAATAAGAGAAATTTTATGCATAACACTCTTCTTCCAGAAGTGTTACAAGTATGTCTGTACTATTTTTCAAGATATTTGGTGCACACAAGCAGCAGGGAAAATGAGCTTGTGCTGAGCTCCATGCTGCCATTGCTCGACTGCAGCTAGTTCTCAACATATCATTTAAGGCAAGCTGAGGTGTTTCTACACTGCAGTGTATTTTGGGGACTGCTGTACTCACAACAATGAGGTCACCCAGAAAAGAAACAAAACTTTCAGGCATGTGCTTATCCCAGAACCGTATAAAAAAACTATCCACTTATTCTCCATTCAAAACCATTTAAACGGAGAGTAGATTTAGATTAGACATTACAAGGAAATCCTCTACTGTGCAGGTGGTGAGGCACTGGAACAGGTTGCCCAGTAAAGATACAGATGCCCCATCCCTGGAATATTTTGAGACCAGGTTGGATGAGGCCCTGAACAATCTGGTCTAGTGGAAGGTGTCCCTCCCCACAGTGGGGGATTGGAATGAGATGATCTTTCAGGTCCCTTCAAACCCAAACAATTCTAGGATTCTTTGATTCTATGACGTATGTTCAAACCAACACAAAGGAACCGAACGGTTTTTAGCAGAGATGAATTACTCTCACTTAAAATCAACCCACGTTAAGGCTTGTCCTGGGGAAGGGTCCCACCCTCATCAGGGAAAAGCAACCAGCACCTCAGCAAGGCAATGCACCCCATCTCAAAAAAGATGCCTCAAAAGAATGCACAAAACACTGCTGGGTACCAACTTTGTTTCTCCACAAGGGAGAGAGGGGAGGATGGTGTGAATGGTTCATGCTACACTGCCATCTCGTGAATACTGATGTTCAGCCAGATGAAGCCCATCCTGCTGGACAGCCCACTCACTCCAGCAGCATGGCAGGACAGCAGTACTTTCCATATAGCCAGTATTGATTCAGGTTAGAAAAATTAATCCCTGGGTCACTCGGGGGCAGCTAAATGTTTTCAAAAAAAGCCAGACATAATTAAAAGCATATTTGTGCAAGAATGTGAGGTGGGAAATTAGAGTGTGTTTCTAACCGCTCTTGTGTATTTTGCTATACCGAGATTAAAGGGCAGGTCACTCCCCTGCCAGCTCTCAGAGAGAGGGATATGTATTTACTAAGGAGTTACACAGAGCAAGTTACAGCTGGGAAAGTAACGCACTACCAGTCACCACCTTGATTTACCCTCTGGAAGCTGAGAGTTCACCTGACACTTAGAAACTGCAACACACATATTTGCCAGCCCTGCATGCCCTTCCCCTGCATCCTCCTTCACCGTTCACTGAGCTCACTGGCACAGATCTGTAAGTACTCCTCTTTAACCAGGAACTCCTCCGGCCAGGGAGCGCATCCCTTTCCTCTGAGCACGGCGGGACTCACACCACCAGCAACAGTGCCCAAGACACAAACTTCAGTGCAACCCAACAGGACATCTCCACACCAGGTCTGCAGGGAGACATGAGACTGCACCAGCAAGCAGGTCAGGAGGAAGCTCTTCATCGAGTGCCAAGCAGAGGTTGGGGTTGTCAGGTCCTGGGGAGGGACAGGGCATTTTGGCCTGGGCTATTGGCAATGCTTCTGATCGATGCTCTTCCCTCTGGCTTGGCATCCAGCTAAAGGGAGCCTTCAGCAGCTTCCCATCACAAGCCTTCAACAGTCTGAAATGCTGTTCTCCTCTAATGCAGTGGTGTTACTGTTATCACTCATAAATGAAAGTGATCAGGCAACCATTCAATATATAGATTTTTAAACTTTTTTCTTAATTTTACGGGACCAAGATCTTACATATTCTATTTCAGCTAAAGCTCTGACTCATTCCGTGTCCCGGGCATCTGTCCTGCAGCAGATGAGAAATCAAACACTGCAGCACCTAAGCAGCTTTAGGCTAGAGTCTGAACTTGAACCTCACTGCTCCCTTCTAAAATTATTTGCAAAGCAGCTTAACAAGTGGGAACTTTTTAATGTATTTAATTTTCTACATCTTTTCCAACTCTACCTTGCTTCAAAAATATGATCCTTCACAAAAACCTCTAGAGATACCACCTTTTGATTTTCTGGGACAATACTGTAGTAAAAGAGTACAGTGTCAAAGTTTGAGGATATAAAAAATTATACAACTGCTGTTCCCCTGACTCTCCCTTTTCTGTAATAAACTACTACTGGACTCCCCTAAGATAATAAGACTTCTTTCCTCTCACTATTCAAACTGCTTAGCACTCACCCACAAAACATGAACTAGATAACTCTTTACTAATGTTTTTTGGCACCTTTCACAGTGGCACAAGACCTAATGAATTCGAATGCATTTCTTAGCTTTCATCACTCAAGTTGCCATTAGCATAATTTTGATGATCACGTAAATTTTCTATTTATTTTTGCTAGATCAGGTCCAGTTACGGCACTCATTACAGCCAATCTAAAGCAGCAAGGTGGCTACTCCTTGGACCTAGCAAATCTGTAAAATAAGTGAAGCAGGGACCACCATGAATGGTGGAGAAGACAAATTTTATTTTGGGTTTACTTAGGGATGATGTTTAACCACCAAACAGTTTATTAACTGTATTTTCAAAGGTATGGAAATTCAATTCCTCAATAACCTCATTGCAATCTGTCATTCTTTATAATTCCAGAATAGGAGGCCGTGGGATTCTACACAACCTATCCAAAAAATGTAGTGTAGGCTATAGCATCCATATTATGAAATTCTACTTTTGACAGCTTACAGAAAGCTGGGATAAAGCCTGTCTTTTCCCCTCACTGGTTTTGACATAAGCTGAGGATTTCTGACATTGGGCTTCAAAATGAAGCTGTCCTGTTCCATATTTAGATAATGGGAGCCTCTGTTCAGATGCCAAATCTGCAACGTTAGGGTCATCTCCTGTCTTCTCTGCTGCACAGGCTGTTTGTCTGGGTCTGTAACTACTGGTCCTTCTGCGTCCATATACACCTGTGCAGCTCAACTGGCTGAACTGGCTTTGACTGGGAATGAGAGTTAAACTCCACTGAAAACAAAACCACTCCCCTCCTCCCAGAAAAAGAAATAGAAGATTGCCCTACTCAGAACACAATCCAACAGGAGACACAAGTGCACATCATGGGCTGAATCTACCTCAGAAGCATTACTGAAAGCTAAGCAAACCAAAAGAAGTCAAGCTTCAAGTTCTTGGTGCATCAGTACTTAGAATTTTAGTGAAATGTATGCAATGCAGGATGGACTAACTTCCTCCTTCTCTCTAAAAATGACCTGCCAGTCTGATAAAAACAGTACTTATAATTCAGGTCTACCTTTCAGAACATGAAAATGGAAAAAAGAAATAAAAACACATCACAGACTGCCTTTCTCTTGCCAAAATCCCACAGAGCTCCCTCCAAGCCATGGAAATAGCAGTTTATGAAGCCAGTGACCCCAACACCGAGGAGCACTTGTCCGTGGCTTGTAGGGAAGAACCTCTGAGACTCTTTCTGGATGCAAGAAGCACCAAACCAAAGCAATGCCTGGGCCATGACTGAAGGAGTGTCATATTGCTTGCCACGTGCAGCCTGTTTGCTCCTCCTACCCAAATGCCAGGGAAGGCTGCTATACTCAGCTCTGACTCCCTGCAGAAATACTTTTACCTTGATGGCACCAAAATTCCACAGAGGAACCAGCTGGAAGGCAATGATGGCTCAGAAACTAAAGAACTCAACAGTCTACATTTAAGCTATAATCCCAGTAACTATCACTCAGAATTTCTGATGGCTTTGTCAAATGCTCTCTGCAACTACTTGAAAGCATGTTCTAGAAAGGTGAGGGCCAGTCTTTTCTTTGATGTAACAAGTGACAGAAGAGAAAATGGCCTCAAGTTCTGGGGACGTTAGACAGTAGGAAAAACTTTTCCACTGAAAGGGTGGAACAGGCTGTCCAGGGCAGTGGCGGAGTCACCATCCCTGAAGGGATTTAACAGATGTGTAACTGTGGTGCTTTGGGACACAGTTAAGTGGTGGACATGGGTCAATGGTTGGACTCAATGATCTTAGAGGTCTTTTCCAACCTTAATGATTCTATGATTTTGTGATTCTATGAAATCATGCATAAAATGCAGGAGCTCCCGGCGGGAACAGAAAACACTGAGTTCAGAGCAAAGACTTTGGGTGTTCTGTGCTCTTTCCTTTTCAGCCTGGAGGCTCACAACATCATTTCTGTTGGGAAAGGTCATTGCCAAGTGGTAGCTAAGCAACAGCTGAAGAGTTGTGGTGGTCAAAAAGAGCCACAATGTTTTGTTTTGTTTAAGTTAACTTTTTAGTAAGTGATGGACAGTCCTCAGAACATCCAGTGACATTCCTCACAGGAAGCCAGTTAAGGGGATTTCTTTTTATTTCTTAAGTAGTTCGCATATTTGAGCCAAATGAAGCTACGAACCAATCTGGAAAAATATTGAATAAACACAGGAGAGGTACTTGAATTGCTCCCTGGCCCTGTTTTATATTACACTGAAAATTCCAGCTTCCACAAGAAAATACTGGGAGGCCAGTGCTCAGATCTGTGCTCCTGATCTGTGCTCCCTTCTGTGCCACTCTGGAGTCCCCATCTGCTCCAGCCAGGACAAGGAAAAACAGTCTGTCCACTTCTTACACTGCACAGGTGGAGAGGTGTCCAGGGGCACCAGCCCCAAACCCTTCCATGCCATGGTGCACGGGTCAGTGTGGCTGGAGATGTCCACTCTGCTGAGCTCTGACTGCTGATGCACAAATGCAGATCTCAGTTCCAGCTGTGCATCCAAGGGTTTGCCAAACAGTTCTCTGGTTATCTGTGTAACAACTGCATTAACCCAGTCTTTGCAACACTCTGGTCATGTTAAAGCCTCAAACTGCACAACTCTGCGTTACTGGGTTGGGTCCCCGCTTGGTTTGCTTCTGCTCCAACCCTCAAATCACTGGCTACTATCACAGCTTTAAAAGGAGGAGCAGGGGGTGACCACTGACCATGCAGTAACACTGCTGAAATGCAGGTGCTGCTATGCTGTTACTGCCTCTGGGGCTGGAAGGCCTTCTATCGGTATCCTGAAGCACCTTCTGCAATTCAGGCACACAGATATGAAGCACACACTTCAGCAGCCAAAACTTTAAATGCCCCTTGTGCTTTATCTGTGCTTCAGCTCATCCACCTGAAGCATTTCGTCTTTGGCACATGGGCAGTCTGACCTGTTTGCACAATGCTTGGTGTCCAGTCACACCAAAAACCTTTTGGACCTACTGAAACAGTAGTAAGGATAGCAGGCAAGTCAACCAAACCTTACAGCATATCTTCCCCAGCCAACTCCCATGCCAGGGTCGGAGACAAAGGAAAGGGGCGAGGAACACATTCTGGTGCTGGATCCTTAGCGCCTTCAGCTCTCAGCACAGCCCTACAGCCGCACAAACAAATGCCGGCAGGGCAGTCTGTGACCTACTTTCCCTCCCTCGCACGGGGAACTGTGCCATTGTGAAACTGCCACTGAATTTCAGCTTCACAACAATGACAAGAGGGATTTCAGGCAGCCACACGCTGTGTGACTAACAGTGACACAGTGGCTACTGCCCTGGCATCCATGTCTTCTGCCGGGGAGCCTCCGCCGTGCCAGGCTCCAGCTGCTGCAAGGGGCTAAGGTATAGCCCTCCAGGGCAGCACAGCAGCAACCTACCCCCCTCCCCAGAACTGCTGTTTCTCCCTCTTTCCCCTCAGAAACTGCACGGACAACTATCTCTACGTGACTGCACTGAAGTTTCCTGCACGCCCTCTCTGCCTTTGAAGACCTTTACGGTGCTGAGACCATTGCTGCCTCCATGCTGTGTGTCACAGAAATGACCGTGCCATCACACTAATGCCACAACCAGCCCAGAGAGCCAGCTGTATCCTGGGCTGCATCAAAAGAAGCATGACCAGCAGGCTGGCAGAGACAATTCTCCCCTTCTACTCTGCCCTCATGAGCCCCCACATAAGTACCTCATCCAGCTCTGGGATCTTCACCACAAGAAGGATGTGGACCTGTAGGAGCCAGCGCACAGGAGGGTCACAAAAATGATCAGAGGTTGGGAGCACCTCTGCTATGAAGAGAGGCTTAAAGTTGGGATTTTTCAGCCTGGAAAAGAGAAGCCTAAAGGGGGCTTATAAAAAAGAGGGAGAGTAACTTTGTACATGGATAGATAGTGATCAGACAAGGGGGAAATGCTTTACACTAAAAAAGGAGAGATTCAGGTTGGGTTAGGAAGAAATTCTTTACCCGGAGAGCAGTGAAGCACGGGAACATGTTGCCCAGAGAAGCTGTGAACATTTCTGCTTAGCACAATTTTGAAATGACCTAATGGGTGCCCGAGTATGGATCTGAGCCTAGCTTCAACCACACAAATTTGACTAAGTGGGCTGAGAGCTCACATTAGGATCTCCAAACCAGCTGTGCAGCATCTGCACCCTGTAAGAGCCCACACCAGATAGTCAAGCCTCATCCAGGCTCCAGGAAGCTGGTCCTGCAACAGGAGCCTGCTGTGCCCACATCGCCTCTGAGCAGGGCATTTTTGGGCATGTATTGGGCACTGCTATCCCAGTGACACATCCTCCAGACCAGAGGAAGTCCACTGGGTGAAGAGGGTGAGCTCAGCCCATCTGCACAGACGTGCTCCTGATACAACAGCTTCTGCATAGCAAAAATGCCTCTCCTTTGTCCGGGCAAGTTTGAACTCAGGCTCACAGAGACCTGGCCATTTTCAGATCCCAAATCTCGTTCATCTTTGGGAAGGATGAGCTGGCCAGGCAGCCTTTCCTGAGGGCTGATGACAGTATTTCCCTGCATTAACATTTACCACTTAGCCTTGCAGCCCGGGGGAAAATTTCAAGTCTATACAGATTAAAACCCAGGACAAATGGGGGTCTATTATGTTAACTCCAAGGCAAGCCTAATCCAGCACCTCCGTATAATATTAAATTAAGTGAAAGCGGAGTAAGAAGGCAAGTCTCCTCCCAGTCCTCCACAAAAAGATTGATCTTTAGACATTTTCTTTTCCCTCCTATGACTACAGAATAAGAAACAGTCGTAACTCCCACTGAACATTGCACCTAACTATCCTGCTCCACAGGCACTGAAAGCTATTTTAATATTTTGATAGTTTGATACCCACTGAGGGTAGCAGAGTCCCTGAAGAACTCCTCCTCCATTTCCCACGTAGGGACGTGTTGAGCAATACTATCTTGGTATTCCCACAATCCTTTTCTTAAAAAGAACACTATGCTATTAAGGTAATTAGCTGATTAATCTTTCAGCCTCACTTTGCATTAAATAAGCACGGGGATGCAGAATGCTTTTTCCTCAAAGAGAGTGCACCTCAAGTGTTTATCCAGCACACTAATGCAAGCGATACCACCAGCAGTCCAACTGGTGGTCAAGAAAGCAAGCAAACACTAATACTGAGCATGCTGGGGACAAGCAGGTATTAAAAAATACATCAAAGTAAAAACCACAATACTCAACCCTTTAAACTCAGCACCTTCTCACAATGAGACCATTCCCATTTTATAACTATAAAAAAAACTTTAAATGAATATATTGAAAATACACACACGCAAGTGATCTGAGTGCCTTACAGAATTTAAGGGCAAGAGCACACTGCTTGACTGCTCAGCTCAGGCCAAATGGCTCCTGGATTCAGGGCACCATTTTGAACTGAACTACACCACCTCTCAGAGAGGCACCCAGTTGTGAAAGCAGCTGACAGCCATGCATCGCATTTCCGGATGAGTTCTTCCTAATCATTAATTGCACTCACTGTGACAAGAAAAATTCAAATGTGTCTTATTTCCTTCAGTGCTGCTTTCCAGAACACTGGGTCATGTTACACCTCCACCTGATAGACTGAAGTACCACCTAGCCTCAGTAATCTTCTCCTTGTGCTAGTACAAACAGACTATGAACAAATACGTTTTTCACTACTACTTTCAATTCCATCTGAGAGTGGGATGTAGGGTTGAGGGTTTTTTCGGTTCGTCTGAAAAACAACGCCTACTTTCTGGCTTGCAAGATTATAGGGTTTGGTCATCAGGTACAATTTCCTTAAGCTCCCAATTTCTATTCACTTTACCTCCCCCAAATCTTTTGCTTTTAAATCATTTGCTCATAAATGGTGTAAACGATACGAGATGTTGAGATGTTCCTCCCATTCTCCATGCAACAAATGTGAGTGGAACATACACAGCAACCAGCAGGATATGGAGCAATGTCTGCTACTCACCTTTAATAAAATGCTGGGTTTGTAAACATCTTCAGAGAAGTGAAACCTCTGATACCTCAGCTGAAAGATTTCCCTGAATCAATGGTCAGGATAAGGCCCTGCTGCAGTGTTTTAAAACAGTTACTGTGAAGCTATTTAAAAAAATAAAAGTCACCAAAACACATGACAGCCAGAAAGCATATACATTCATTCTTCAAACTTCACTAAGACAGGCTAGTTCAAAATAATTATTGGCAGTAATTTCTCACCAATGTACCAGCACCTTCTGCTGTTCTCCACTCCTGCAAGGCAGCTCAAATGGCTCTTGTAACCTTAAAACAATTCTGCTTTCCACTTTTAAAAGACTTTAATAAGACAGTCAATATTTTAGAGAAGAAAGCTCATCTTGTTTCTCCTTTGACGTCAACCAAGTGCAAAGGAACAAAATGAAGTGGGAGTTAAGTAGCCTGCCACCAAGACAGGCATCACAGGGCACCCAGAGGACTCGCACACCTCTCCCCTCATACAATGCAGCGTCCATTACCAACATTTTCTTTAATGACACACATAGGCCAGTGTCTGTATCTTTGGAGCAGAACATCCCTGTCACACATCCAGGGGAAGAAAAGAAAATTCAAAATTATTTTATTACTGTGTTTACAAAGTAATATGCACCAGAGTAAAAGAAAAATGTTTCGGTTCTCCTGAAGCAACAATCTGCCCCTCCATCTTCAGTATTTCAAGCAAAACATACAAACAAAATCACATTCTCCATCTTGTACCTTGTTTTTGCTGGTGCTGTTGATAAGTTTCAGCAAAATCCCTTCAGGCAAATCAGAATGCTGCAAAGGCGTAATTAAACCTTCAACAACCACGAATGGTATTACCTTTCACAACAGGAATGGGTAAGAAAGTTCTATACTTCTGTAAGGACCAGATCTGCTAGGTGCAGCATGTATCAGCCCCTCACTTGATCTTTCATTGTGTAACTGTGTAGCTAATGGTGATTAATACTAAACATAAGAGATGTAATGGAAACCTTCACATGACAGCAACACTGGGACAATGGTGAGCCCCAAAAGACTGCCAAAGTGTGCTACCATCCATCCATAATTCTCCCATATTCCCTGCAGAAATCTCCCAAGGCTGGCAGAAGCTCCCCCTCCCATCTAAGATAGACTTCCTACCCTTGTCCAGAACAGTGAAAGGCTCAAACACAGAATCACAGTGTCAATTTGGGTAGTCAGCATCGCACTGAGCTGCAGACTCCATCTGGAGGCCTTTTGCTATTTTCCTCCCTCCTTCCCCTATCCATTATCAGCTAAGGTGGATGGTCTCACCCTGCACCCATGATCTTTTCCTACAGTCTGAGGAACCTGCCAGGCACCTTTTCACTCAGCTAAAAATCCATCCTCACCACCAGAAACGTAGAAATACAAACCAAAGACAACTTATCATGCCTCTTTCCATAAGGTGATCCATGAACTTGCAAAACTTAAGAACTTGGTTAGTAATGAAGTAAAACAGCAACATGTCAGCCAGCTCAGTTGACAATTGCTCCTCACACATCAGTGCTGCAAAGATTCAGTTCACTTACTCAGAAGAGTTCTCACTCCCTGACCAGTGCTGACTGACAGGCAATGCAAACACGCAGTCTGGTGCCCAAAATTTAAAATCCTTTTATTTTATTCACCTCCTTAGTTATTTTTTTGTTTTAAATGAATTCCTGAATCACAATCTCTCAGCGTGTTAATAAATTCTATCCGCATTTATCAAGATTCAGGCTTTAACCAAGATATTTAATATCTATGCCTATATGTTACCATTACTAGCGCTGAAATCCTTGTAGCCCTACGTGCTTATTTGTCAGACTAGTTTAGTCAGCATGATGGATATAATGAGGCACAATGCACTTCAGGTTCATCTTAACATTATAGAGAGCCTCTGTCCCACATAATCACTGCAGCACACAGGCATATCTTAAATGAAGGAAGACCTAGAGGCTGGAATTCGACATATCCCCAGCTTCCATTTATACTATCAACACAATCATCTGGTCACCTCTCCTCTTCTTTGACAGCTGTAATATCTGCAATTAAAATCTGAATCAGTGGGGGCTATTTTAAGAACAAAGAAGGTATTTCAGCTCTGTAGAACGCTGCCAGATAGGGTAAGGATATGCTACAATTGGCATTCCAGCTCATTAAAACAGCTTTGCCGTGGACTATTCATACTGAAAGCGTTCTGCAACTGTATATACACAACACAAGCACCACTCAGCACCAGTGTTTGCTGAAACCCAGCCAGCTTCATGTTGCCCTTGCACATGAAGGAACTTGTCACAACAGCCCTTCGGGGTCAGATGAATGACTGAAGCCAAGGAGAATTCAAGGGAAGCACAATTCCTTGCTGAGGACTGGGAATGGCAACAACCGCCCCTTCTGCATGAGGCATCACAGGAATACCGTTGTAGTAACCAATCGGCCAGGAATTTGCTCCATGCTGCAACTCAGAGTCACCCTATGAGGTTCTCCTGCTTCTCCTCCTTTTCCATGGCAGTGACAGCTACCACTTACCTCCTCAAGAACCCTACACACCACACGGAATCTCCACCAATAACTGAATCCCCCAAAAGAATAAAAGCAGAGAATCATTTAGGTTGGAAAAGATTTCTAAGATCATCATGTTCAGCCATTAACTTTGAAACTAGTTTTAAATGCTACAGTACTTCTGTCTGTAAAGATGCTTACAAATGTGGGGGGAAAAAAAGTATAGGTCTCAGGAAAGATCCATAGTCTTGCTTGGAAATGTTTTTAAAATGGCATTTGGAAGAACACATGTTCCCACTCAGGAAGGGTGAAAACAGGTAGATCCTGTGAGCTGAAGGAGTTTTGTGCAGTTGAGGAAAAAAGAAAAAAAAATATTTAGGCTTAGCTTCACTCCCTTGGGGTATTCTAGACAGTTAGAGAATCCAAGTCAGTATTTGTATTTATTTGCATATTCTACCTGTTTAGAGATGGGTTCTCATGGGGCCAGATGCAAAATGCCTACTACAATGCCAGATTAAGGGAGAGGGGTTTTTTAATAGTTTTCAAAAGGGGAAAAAAAAAAAAAAACAAAAAAAAAACCCTCAACCCTAGGGAAACTTGGATTCTTCTTTCATTTAGTTTTTGAGCTCCTTTCATTTATTTTTTCACCTTCCCTTTGCTGAGATTTATTTTAACAATATCCAGTTATTAAATGCACCATATAGCATGAGAGGAGAGATAAGTTTGCAAGACATGACAGTGAAGCAAATTAAAATAGCGGAACCTGTCAATGCATGCCTAATGCCTGTGTAATGCCAACCCCCTGTCCTGCTGTGATGGTACACTACTGGAGAACTAGATACGAGCACATCCCAATGAAATTTATCACAATGAATTTGTTTTAATACATCACAACCTTTAACTTGCCTTTACTGCACCTTCTCTTAAAAAAACCCAACATTCCAACTTCCTTAAAAATGGATATTGCTAATATTGAATAGGTTGCTCAGACAAGTTCTGGATGTCCCATCCCCGGAAGTGTTCAAGGCCAGGTTGGATAGAGCTCTGGGCACCCTGGTCTAGAGGAAGGTGTCCCTGGCAGGGAGGGTTGTAACTAGACGGTCTTTCAATGTCACTCCTAACCCAAACCATTCTGTGATTCTATCATATATTGAACTAGCACAATTGATCAAATAAATTGCCATTTTGTCAGGAAAGTATAAAAAATTGTGGTGCATCGCACTGCTTATCCCCCTCACATAGCAAGCTATCACTTAATTAACAGAAGCCTACAAGAGTTTCGTCTGCCCAGTCACTGGGGCACAGTGGCACCCGAGAGGCATCTTGGAAGCTGAGTGATCCATGCCCTTTTGAACCAACAGCGATGTACTACCCTGAAGCTCCTAACATGGCAGCAGATATCTCTGTTTAGGCAACACAACTCCAGCCTTCATGCCTATTTAAGCATTGCAGTGCTCAGTGAGCATTGTACCAGTTGGCTTTGGGCCTCAGTCATTTGCGCGTCCTCCAAAAAGAGCCCATGAATGCTGCCAGGACAATGGATACCAGTCAGAAGCTTTTAAAAGGAGTCGAGATGGAAGGGGAATACAGACTGCATCCAGACACTGTCAGCATCCAGACACTCTCAGAATGACAGACAGCTGATCAGATAATTCCTTAACCCAGAGGAAAATAAAATCCTCATGAATTTTCATAATGCATAAAGTCATTACAAAGAGCAAGGATGGGATAACGTGCTCTCTGCCAGTGTGGGAGTACTGTTTGGGTCCCTGTATTTGGCACCATCTACTGCACCCATCACTTGTCTTCCAGGAAGAGATTAAAAACTGAAGCTCTGAGAACAAGCTTTCACTAGATTAGCTCACCAATTTTCTTTTGCTTGCAGATCACATCAATTAAGCACAGAGCAAAGACAAATGTACTGACCTGGTATGAGGACAGCCCAAGTTCAAGCCCCTGCATCATTTGATTCAAAGTAAGCAGGCTGAGAAAATGGGCTTGAGTCAAAAAAGGCATCTGAATTGCAGTACCCTGACACTTCTGGTTTTATGGAAAGGAAGGAAAGCAGAACACATTTGGACTGTTACAGAGTAAAGTTTGATTTCAATCTTTGCAAGTTACTGAAAGCCCAATTGCATTTCTCCCATCAGCTTGACAGAGCTAGCAGAGTTAGCGCAGGTAAGAGCAGCTGGGACTAACCTGGTCCTGCTAAGTTGCTCATACTTAAAATGCCCATGTGTCTGTATAACCTTTTGTAGTTTCCTTTGCCTTTCATGTCCCTGAGTTAATAGTCACATGGACTTTTTCATTGCTGGGTCAAACACTTCTCCGATTCTTTGCCAGCAAACTAGGAAATTCATTCACTCTTTCATGTATCCAGGGAAAAATGCAGGAAAGCTCTAGAGAGCTCACTGGTACTCCATGAAAAGTGGGAGGGTTACCAACTTGAGTGAAAACAGAACATGGGCACCGAGCCATCACCAGCACAGCCAGCTTGAAAACATCACCGCATGCGAGGAGGGGGTTTCTGTGTGGGCACAGGAGGAGCGAGACACAGGACTGCAAGCAAGCAGGAGGCAGAACAGACTCTTTTAGGGATGTTACCAGTGAGCTGGGCCAACCTGCTGCTTCCCAGCAGTGGCCACGGAGAAGCTGCTTGTGCTTGGTCAGCACAAGTGGTACTGCTGTGGACCTCATCTCAGAACTAGAACTCAAACCCAGAAAATCTGATTCCAGCCCTCATCTCTACAGCAGCAATAGTTTAAGCACAGCAGCCATCTCTCTCACAGAAGGACAAAAAATTGGCAGCAGTGATGCAACACTGACCACTAGAAAGCCACTAGAAATGCCAACATCATCAGCCTAAATGCTCTCTGTTCACGGGCAGTTTCTCAAAAAGAAAACTATCAGGAATCTTGTTTAAAGAATAAAACCAGCAAGAAACAGAAGCGGTTTGTTTAACTGTTTTTTTTCCCCAAAGATATCCTTAGCTGATTTCAGGCAAACTTTACTGATGCCCTGCCTCAAGGAAAAGCTTTGTCACCTCCAGTGCTATCTATCCCCACAGGTGGTGCTTAAAAGCGAGGAATTAAGGTCACAGTGGCAATCTATAATATGCTGGTAACAGACCAAGCACTGTAACAGAGAATGCATAATGTTAAATGAAGAAAGACTCTTTTTCATTACCTCACTTCACCTAATTATACCTAATAATATAAGAATTTATTATTAAGGACGCTATGGCTAAACTGGATTTGCCTGAATAGCCTGTGTGTGGTATCTCTTTACATGGAAGCTTTGAGCATCCTGGCTCATTGCTGCATCACCCTATGGAGGTAAAAAGAAAAAAAAAAAGGCATCTATTAATGATCAAGCAGACGGAACAGTCAGGGTGCAGAGGAGGAGAGGTACACCTTTAGAGATACAAGTTCACACTCCCCCAAAAGCCACCTCCTGTCAATCCACCCAAAACGATAACCACTCTGTTCTCTGCATTCCATCAGATTCAGAAACTGGTGTTTTAACTACACTTCACCAATGGACTAGAGAAGTTCAGATGGTTCTGAAACCTTTTGCTGCCTCATACAAACAGCAGCTAGCCCTTGCCTATTCAAAAACAATACACTACACATTTTCATTCACTTGTGGCACACGGAGAGTTGCCAGGCACACCCTGAAAAAATTAATCAGAGTCCTTATCTCCCATAGCCTCCTCTGCTGGCTTCAGCTTCTCGTAGAGAAAGGAAATAGTTAACTCTTGCATTTGTTCTTAGCAAGAGTTTTGGACTACACTTTGCTATGGCACGCAATAGCTTCCCTCTCCTCATCTCATAAAGGCTGTACTGATGTGCGACACAGTGATTAAATAAGTGTTGCTTTATTTTCATTCAATGCTATGCCAAGCTTTAAGAACGTTTAAGAATTTAAGGTCACAATGGTTTCTCCAGCGCAATCAAAAATGAAGAATAACTCAAAAACAAACTACAAACCCAAAATGTTATTTCAGTTTTTCTCTCTCAAGTCTAGCACCGTAGAGTAAAAATGTCTGGATCATTTCCACAATGAAAATATGTAAATTAATTACCCTCTTATGTTGATTGATGCAAGTTATTTTGGTGGAGAACAATGCAAGTCACCCGCAGTTTACAAAACAATATGTCAATAAAATGAGCTAGACCTGGTGAAGAAAGTATTTGTTGTAGCCTAAAGCTATTTTTGCACATGCATAACCTTGAATTACAGTTTTTAGAAAAAAATTACCACTTCCACGTTCTGATCAGCAACTACTAAGTTGAAACCTGCTTTTCCTCACGTGTTAATGAAGCTATTAATGTACCAGACAAAAATACACGTAGGAAGGTTACACAGAGCATATTATCACCCTTCAGGATCCCAGCAAATGAGAAGTGACAAAACTGAAAAATTTACAGAAAAAGCTTTTTTATCAAGGAAAAAAATGCTTCAAGGCATCAAGCATTACTCTCTCAGCAAGTTTTCGCTTCCTCCAACACCCCCAGCATATTTGCATGAAGAAAAAAACCTGTATAAACAAAATGGCACTATGGATGAAGCATCATTTTCCATTAGACCTCTAAAACCCTTCATAGGCCCTTCTGTAAGGGCCAGAGCTGCTTGCTGCTACAGCCTGACCTGTGACACCAACACCCACGCACCCCGGTCAAGAAGCAGGACACAAGTCATGCTGGGGAGAGCAAGAGGGACCCAGCAGAGGTGTTGGTAGAAAAGAGGTTCAGGGTTGGAGATGATCAGACAGCGATGGTTAAAGACACTTCACTTAGTCTGAGGTGTGACTACAGCTATCCATAAGATGCCAGTGGTTAGGACCCGCACGTATATCACCCTCCCAGGAAGCCCAGCTCGGGGCACACATCTCAAAGCCCTTACACAGCAATCCCATACAAATTAAGGGCCTTGCTGGTTTGCTCTTTTTAAGATTTGGGCAAACTAAAATGAGTCATAAGTACCAGAAATCTTCAAATATGCAAATATATACTGCAAGGAATCAAAACATTTACCCGACACCTGCTTGCTGGAGGATTTAACTCAGTCAACAAAATTTGTGGGTAACTCTGCTGAGTGCCCAGCTTCTTGTCACCATCTCAGCTTCTGGGGATGAAGAATCTGGGATTCCTGTCAGAAAACTGTCTCCCACTCCTATCTATTTCTTGTGTTAACTTTCAAGAGCAAGATGGGAGAAAACTGTGAAGTTTCACATTCCTCCGCAATCCAAGTTGCTGGAGAAAGCTCACTTTGTCACCTCCTCCCTCCTTTCAAAGCTCTTCCTGAGCCAGGGGTATAGGAAATCTGATTTTATTCACCTCCCTGAACTTTCAGCATCCTACATTACCACGTCTCTTGAGGATAACTCTGGTATCACTCAGTGCTGCTTGCTGCTCCCCAGAATGACACCAGCTACCAAGGGCAGCTTAGGGACAATCCCCACCAGCCGCAAAGCTCCCAGTATCAGCTGCAGAACAGACCGTGGGTCCTGCTAACTTCACTCTCCAGCTGCTAGGAGAAGTATTTCAGCTGCTGATCTGCATTACATGAAGTTGTTGCCCTAGAAACGTAAGTGACATTACAAATTCAAGCTAAAAAAAAAAAATTGTTTTTGCAAAAACTTTGTACTTCTTGCTACACCTTTTCCCACTCCCCCTATTTCTGAAAAGGCCTAAAAACCAATAAATGCAAATAAAATCACAGAAACACATGAAGAAGCCTTCCAATTAGAGATAGGGAGCAATTTCCAAGCACTTATATTACCTGCATCTTTTTGGACATCATATTGAAACTAAAACAGTTATTGCAATGGGGTTATATTACTCAGGTCCAATTAACAGTGGATGTAAAAGTGAAATGAGATAAACACTACTTTATGCTAGCAGTCTTACTGAGTCTGTGACATTACCAAAGATCAAAAGAAGCATCTTAAGCGAGATATTCTCACTGCAAAATAAATAAATACATTTTAATGAGAAGGAAAATATCCTGTGTGTCAAGAATTAGCAACTTGAATGTGGAGCAAGACTCCCTGACTGCAATGGAAAGCAGACCTTAAAAACATCAGATTAACTAGAAGCTTGCAACAACAGCTCGCCCTATCACTTCTTGAAGCTCAAAATACAGAAGGAAAGGTAAACTAATACATATTCTATTTCTGCAGGATACATATTTTCCCTACTCACCTCCTTGCAGACGGATATTACTTCTCCATAGGTGTATTATCTCTCTCTATTTCTATTTCCAGAAAGTAATAAAAAGAATTGTACCAATCTGAGGCCAACATAGAAACAGGGAAAAAAGTCCCAAAAGTCACCTCCCCGCCTCCTCGAAAACTTAGACCAGATATATCAGACTGAAGATGCTACAGCAGAAAATCCAAACTAAAAAAAAAAAAAAAAGAAACAGTCTGAAAATCTAAGTAACTAAATAAACAAGAAATAAAGAGTAAGTAAATAAATCAATCAGAAAATCTAAATAAAGAAAATCCAACAGAAAATTTTAAAAGGTGGGTGCGACCTGGTTTTTCATGTCTTTTATAAAAAAGGCAAAGAGAAACTTTCAATCTCTTAAAAAATTCTTGAAAAATTCATTTCAAAGATGACTGAATAAGATCACAAATTAAGGGTTATACCTTTACTGTACAAAAAGCAAGGCAGAAAAAACAACCAAAATATATTCCAGAATTCTTTTCAACCACTGACTAGCAAAAGCTATGAAGGCAAAACCATGCAACAATCACAGGAAAGAATAGTCCAGCTTAACCGCAATCTGGACTTGCATCAGAAACACCCAGACTTCATCAAAATAAAATTCACACCAAAGCATATAATACAATGCTTCTTTATCTATTGAATTGACTCCTCCTGAAGTGAAACACAGTTCTGGAGCTGTGCTACAAAACCAGGAATATCACAGACTCCAGTTTTGCAGACTTAGTGAACATGCCAATTATTTCTCCCTTTCAATTTCAGGCTTAGATTTTACACCAAAGCTAAAATTTCTCTCAGACAGCTACATCTCATACTGAAGATTTTAGTAGCCCAGTTTTGAACTTGTATTTGCACACTACCACCTGAAATCCATAATTCTGCAAAAACTAACTCCAAGCTTACAACAGGGAAAACCCAACAACCTGATGCAGGAGTACCACGCCTAAAGAAACTTATGCTATGTCAGATGAGGGATGTTTCCAGTTGGATGGTACTACCCCAGGCTGATGACAAAGCACCAGTGAAGAGGGGTACAGGGCAGAGAAGGAAAAGGCACGTCCCTTTTACTGTAAATTCATTGTTATACTAACAAAGCCACTGAGATATACAAATATGACAATCCAAAATATCAGGTTTGCTGTGAGAGACAGCTGTGCAATTAGACTGTTCTAAAATTCTTTGTAGGATGAGCTGCAGAAACAAGACCCTATGGCAGAGAGAGACTCCTATCTCCCTCTGGAGACAAGAATGCCATGTCCATACGTCTACTAATTTCTTTAATTTGTATCTTTCATTAATGTATCCTAACCCTTCTACAGATTCATTCGATCCTTTGTAGAAGACTGGACTTATCTTTTTGTCCCAGTCATTTGGCAGGTTTGACTTTAATTACTTCTGCAACTGACTCCACCATACAGCTGTTCATTAAATAAAGAATCATTTCTTCTCAGAAACTCCCCACTCCAAAATATAAACCTGTTATACACTAAGAAATTATTTTAATATCTCATATGCCTTTAGTAGTGCACCACTAGTTTTACAAACCTCTAGAAGACTCCAGAAGTTGTTTTTATAACTTCCTCAGCCTGCAAAGTAACAGGATGACTCAGTTAATTTATTTACATTTTCTTTAATTTGGCATGTTAGCCCTCAGAGACATTACTTTGTTGTCATCTCCACTCAAATTCTGCCTTGTTAGCATCTAGAGAAATCAATGCCACGAAGCACTTCATTTTTATAACTTCATCTTCTTTCAACCTAGAGCTTCATTAATGTGATAACTAAACAGGTACACAGCTTGCTGTCTCTCTACGTGTTAAGTAAATTTATACAAAAATAAAAAGAGAAAATTTAGATGAGGATGCTTTTTAATTCTGTGCATGCACACACTTATTTTTTATTAAAGCATCTCATTCAAGTTTATGAAAGATTTTAAAATGTTTGGAGAATAACTAGCGGGTTTCAAGGTGCAACAACCGCCTCTTGTTCTTCTCCACCCTGTTGCCTAAACAATGGAAAAAAAATCTGGAAGAGCTGGAAAATGGCAGAAGTACACTTTTGATTTTAAAAAGTGTTCCTAAACAACTCTATTTGGGTGGAAATCCTTTTCTGTCAAAGCCAAAGCAACCAAACAAACATAAGTAAAAATTTAGAGGTTCCAACATTTTCAGAACAATGGCTCATTCATGATTTCTCACCATATTTTCCACTGAAGCAGCAGATTTGGCTTCCCAGGGTGCTGACAAGTCTCCTGCTGCAGCTTTGTACCCACCAGTCAACCCCAGAGCATTCCTGGCTCACCAGTACCAATGCATACCCCACCCACTGCTGTCATTGCACCAGCATCCCATCCCAGTTCAGTTCTTCCAGCTGTTTCAAGTTTCCTAGATCAGAATCTCATTATTTGAATCCCTCATTCAACAAACATCAGTTTGCATAGAGACAGGCTTGAAATTTTCCTTCCTTAAAAAAATTAAAATAAATAATGGTTAATACTAATAGACTTGATTCTGTTTTATATTGGCAGGTCCATATTCTGACCCATGAATTACTCCTCCATCATCCCCAGGATGTTTCCAAAAAAGGCTAAGTTATATGGCCACATCCTCTTTCCTACTCTACCTTACGTGATCCCCAGATATACCATGACAATCGCACCATCCTTTCAATAATTTCAAACTTCAAGAGCCAGAACTACAACCATAATCACATAACTAAATAATGAGGCTTCCCAGTGCAAAATGGAAGCAAGAGAACGTTCCCATTTTGCCTTGCCAAACTCCAGTCCTTCTTTCAGCGACCTCCTCATTATGTGCACAATAATTGGACTCTTACGCTCATTGGGGAGCAGGAATCGTGTCGTCACTTGCTCATCACGCAAATGGCTTTCTGAATCAGGGCACCTCGACTCCTGCACACCCCTGTGACAGCAGCCCTGAGCAGGGGAGGGGGGGTCCCACGGTCCCTCTGCCACCCACGCCGTGGCACGGTTTGCCTTGCATGGGACACACAAAGAGACAGTGCCTCGCACCAAGGTCAGCAATCACATGTGCAACACAATCATCTTGCATGGCCTCAATTAATCTGCTTTAGTCCCTCCATCCATAAAACCCAAAGACAATGGGTTTGGCTATCTGCATGGGAATGTAGGACTGACACAAGTTTTATCTTTATTTTCAAAATCAAACTAAAACATGTTTTCTGCAATTCTAACTATGTATCCAGTACTCTTTGCTTTATGCCACCAACCCCTGATTAAATTGCCATCTCAACTTCCTCACTGTGTGAGGACTGCAAGTCTGTTTAGGGTCCTTGTCAGCTCACTGACCTACTTGCTACCAAAAAGACAGGCATTAACAGAATTTCCTCTCTCTTTTAATTTCTGCTATCGTCTTCTTTCTAATTGCTGCTTCCCAAATAGAGTTCCTGTAAGTTAAGCTTGCTTGCCTCTGTCAAGAACTTTCATCCAAAACTTCCACAAAACACAATGCCCAAATGCCCTCAATAGCAGGTATCTACAGAAAGCATATTAACAATTTCTAACCATAGCCTCGTAGTAACACAGTGTCTCTCATTTGTTTTCCTAAATATCTTTCTTTATTCTTTTCTCTCACCAATGCAGTTCTCTAACAAGACACTAGTGTGGTAGCACTACTTGGAGGTCACTAAACTCACCCAAGATGATAAGTGGGGAATTTTTTTCACCCAATTCAGCCAGCTAAAATTTATGAATCTAATCTAAATTAGTCAACTCCACTGCCATGATAATCAATGTAAGCAGTATGAATCACCCACCCCGAGTGCCTGGCCAGATACATGGGAAGGAAGGAATGAAACCCACCTGGAAGTGCTTATCATTAACCATAGAGGGAGGCTTGTTACTAAGCTGGGGTGACCTTTCATGCATGGAATTCCTTTATCTCTAGCTCTGCTGATGATAAGGAGGCCAGGAGACCTCTCTTCTTTGGCGGGGACGGCATCAGTTCCCAGGACTCGGACAAATTGCAGCTCATGGGTGATATTTGACTACGTCAATATCTGAATCACTGTTCTTTAGAGAAATACCACAAAAGTACTTCGAAGCTGCTATTAGGCTGCTTTGAAGCTGAGTCTGTTGCACGAAAGGCAAGAGCAGGAAGGAAAGCTTAAGTGAAATCAACATGCACAGTGCCCTAACCAACATGGGTGACTTTTTTAGCACTGCAATGCTAGGCCAAGCTTATGTGTCTTCTTCCCCTTGGGCAGAACTGCTGAGCATAGTCTGCTGCTCATCAAAAATCTGAGGACACCTGGGTCCTGGATCTCACTCTACCTGTAGTACTTTGTGGCCGTGAAGAAAGTCAGTCCACCTGCCTCTGCCTTGATTCCTTAATTTCTAAAACAGGAGCAAGTCAGGATCCCGTCCTAACTCATGACGCCTTTTGATATGTATCAGCGAAATAAACTACATGTTTGTGGGCTGGAGCTGTGTCTCCACAGCTCAGACACAAGCCTCCAGAAGGGGCTGGCTGGCATGACCAGTGAGACCATGCCAGATAGCAGCAGCTCAGGGCTGCTTAGCAGCATTTTGACTTGTTATCAGTCATTCCTATCGAACTGCTCCATAATCACCCTCCTTCTAAAGGTTCATCTTATGCAACACTAAATACCAAGATATGGTAGGTATTTTCTGGGAACTCATTAGAGAAAGAAATCGCTAGAACAAATCAGGATCCTGTGCCTGTGCAGTACTACCACTACTTCGGGTGGAGCACAAGTATGTCCATTTAAACGGAGTGGGAGGGCCTGGCACTAATCCCTTCCTAGGAGGCAGAGCTTTGGGACTTACTGCTAAGGGTGAGACAAGCTAACATCTGCACTTGACCCTCTGAGATTCTGCAGACTTGTACAATACAAGACAATGCAAGACCTGAAGGTAACAGGCAATAACATCTCTCTCCAAATTAATTCAGGAAATATTCCCTAACGTGTCAGTTTCAGGGTTTCCACTTTTCCCTTCAGTTTCTTTTTTCAGTGGAAAAAAGTGGGCACATTGAGACAAGGATGGGTAAAGTGGTTTCCTTGGAAGGACTGCTGGTCTGCAGACTTATTTCTTCATTCTATAACTACTGAGTGAGTATCTTGGGGCAGATTTGAATATCATAGAAGATGCCAAACTTTTACATGTTCACAATACAGTCAGCAATTCAGGGTCCACACTCTTAGGGAGAAAAGCATTACTGGTTTTGTAAATAGTGGCAAACCCCACACACCTCATTCCTGTTTTTGTCCCAATGACCTAATGTCAAAGTCAACTCAACAGCGGGCAGGGAAGAGATGTTAAGAGCTAAAAAAGAATCATTACAGGAAAGAAAGCTAAAAAAAGGTTTTTCTTTTAAATCAACAGACTGACTGATACCTTTAAAACTGGTGTGTTTTTAGCTTAATTGTGTGGTTTTGTTTGGCTCATGATAAAATAACATTACTGCAAATGAAGTGCTTCTGCTGGCAATGGCGAAAACGAGATGAGCTCAGTCTACAGCATTTCTGCATCTAGATCTCCACAGCCACCTGATTCCTCCAGCTGCACCTGGGGTCCACCTGCTGCAACAAGCAGGCTGAAGTACCTCCATTTGCACGGGATGGCATGCAACTCTGCATGATGGTTTGTTTTAAAATCTTGCTCTGTAAACAGCAGGCACTTGGCAATCACTTTGCAAAGGGCTCTGCTCCCATCTCCACCCACAACACAGGCTTCAGCCTTATGCTCATTGCCCAAAAGGAAGGAAGGAAAGAGCAAACGAACCAGCCACATCTCCCTCAGGAAACACACCCAGAATTAATCCAACTTTGCCATTTTCACAGAATCTCAGCCCTAGGACTTCCTAGCAGGTATGTGAAAAGCAGATACACTCAAAGACTTCATTTTTCCTTTGGATAGGAAACCTTGCACCGACTTTATTAAGGCATATTTGAGCAAATGCCATGCCACAGGCAGCTCTGGCTTTAGAAGGCTGTTTTGATAGACCCAGAGCTTAGTATTACTGCAGATAAAGGTATCCTAAAAATCCAGCCCTGAGCTGTCATTTCATTACGCTCAGAACTGTATAACCAAGAAAGGTTTTCAATTACAACCCGGGCTTACATTTTTAAATATTTGTTATAGTTAGCCCTGGATACTTTGGTGTGAAACTTGATCAACATGTTGATATATGCAGAGATTAAGTCATCCAGCCTCTACTGGCAGAGAAATGAACATTCACAAGAAATCACTATTCCTTTTGTCTGAAATCCAAAGAATTAGTTTATAATCTCAGTTTCACTGTGGTGGATTGAAAATGACTCAAAAAATGCCAAGAACTACCTAACCAAGAGGACAGCAGAAACTAGGACTTCTGCTGACCTTCAGCAACAAATACAGTTACACTGTCAGTACAATAAAGACAGCCCACGCATAAAGTGCACCCTGAAGGTGGCCAATCCTATTATGAACAACTTTAAAACACATAAGAGCAATGTTATTTAAATCTGGTAAGGACATACTACAATAACAGCCACAATCCTCAATGTACACACACACTGCACAAGAACTCCCACTCCACACAGGATAATGACCTACATAATTTCTGCTTAATGACTCCTATTAGAGCCAGCACTATCTCCATATAACCCCTGAAGGGCATCTGCAAGGATGGCCATGAGCACAGCATGCTCTGTGGCCATGACAAGCTCCCTGCCCAGCCTGCCTGCTGCACACAGCTGCTGTGCCAGCCCCAGCTGCCCGGGAGCACCAGCCACCACCGTGGGCACTTGAGTTCACCAGCCCAGGCTTCACCTCTGGCTGTAGTTTTGGTCCTGGTGGCAACCTGTGAACAACCCTCAAGATGCAGGGCTGACATACACAACAGGACTACCAAAGTGAGTGATGATGCTCCTACAGCTCCAGCAACATAGCAATCAGGAGAAAAATTGATTTTGATGTGAAAGGCTAAGCTCTCTTTTGCACTGGTACATGGAACTGGGGTGGTCTCACTGCGGCTGGGCACTGGGAGGAGAGTACAGAGTAGATGGGAGAAAAGCAACAAAAATGAGAAAGACATCTTATATGCACAAAAGATCACTGCAGGATGCTTCAATTTCCCTCCTTTTGCCAAGACCCTCTTAATGTGGATGTAAGCCAGGCCAGTCCACGGGGCAAACACTGCAAGCTGACTGTGATAGACTGCTACATTTGCAGGAGTCATGGAATGCTAAATTCATTTCATGAAAGCTTAGGCTAAAGAGAACTTGTGCATCACAGCAATTGTGAAGTCAAAAGGAAATCTCTCAGAAGAGTTAGTGAGAAAAGTGATGTGAATTTCTTAAAAAAACACGTTCCTTTAGCTCATCTGCCTATCACAATAATGCCTTAGTCAACTTTTCTGGGAACAGGTAGAAAAACTGCTTTTATTATTACCACCACCTTCATTTTTATGTACAAAACAACAAACCAGAAACAGAAGGGATGAAGCATTCCCAAAGTTACCAAATTCTGAGAAGTCAAATTCGATTCAATCTCAGTCAGATCCTTTGTACATCACTGTCTCCCAGAATCTATGTCCAGACACATTTTCCACTTGCATGTAGTTAGCTAATGAAAAACTAAGTCTGAAAGCACATTTTAGGCTTGTCAATCTATGAACACCAAAGAAAGACATCAGCTATGTTGTTCTAGCCATGCTGAAAATCTCAGGTACTTAAGACACTTAAAAAAATAAATAAATAAACCAGTTAAAGGCTAATATAGCTGAAGTTCCCTATCCATCTTTCTCCTTCTCCCCATTCCCCAGCCAGGTACTTAGCATAGTCCAGGACCCCAAAACTTCCATGTTCCTTTACTCAGTCACCACCATCAGAAACCTGCACCCTCCCACTGCTCTTTTCCCCATCCTTTGCTCCTCCACATCCATTAACTCATGTCCAGACAGAGCAGTATATTCTACTGACTCCTTACTGATCTTGAAATCTCTCCTCCCTTTCACTTTTTCCATAGTCTTTCCATACGCACAATCTACATGTGAACAAGTCAGCTGTGGATCAACTGATATTTGTTAATGTTTGAGAATCATTTTAGCTGTCACTAAACCACTACAGAGAGAAACAGCTCTTGGAAGGGTGTTCCAGAATGCAGCTTCTGGAAACAGCTGAGGAAGCAGAGAGAGAAAGGAACAGAACTCTGTATCCTGCTGCTTTAACATGGTATGCAGGTCTTTTTCCCTACACCACGATAATCCATAGGGAATCACCATTGGCTTAATTTCCAGCAGGGCCCTTCAGGCTCTTGCTGTCAGCATCATCTGCTGGTTTGCTCCAAAGCAGAACTCAAGCATGCACTATGCAAGCTCAGAGCAGCAGGGCCCAGCATGAGTCCAGCTATCCCTCACTGTGTAAATTCACCCAAAGACAAACCACAGCCAAACAGATGCATCGAGGATTGGCAAGGGTCAATTCTTACAGCCCCGACAGCAGCATACGTGCCTCACCATTTACTCCTGACCTCACGATATGGCTGCAAAAGCACACACAAAATTTGCTTTTAGTCCTAATGATCTGAATCACAATGGTTTTTACTCACGCAGTAAACCACACCAAAGGAGGCTTGTGGGCATCTTTAAATACTCCCTGCACCAAACGTGCTGGGTAAAGAACCTCCCAAACAGATGCTGCTGTGCAAAGCCGAGGGAAGCGGGCCAGCAGCCTGCACAGGGCAGCAAGGCAGGCTGGCAAAGCCTCGTCCAATGCATCCAAGGTGGTCCAAAGCTCACACATCATTTGAAGAGACCGGCATTCACACGTGGAATGTCAATAGTAAGGCTTTAAAACCAGTCTGTTCCCTGAAGACTCACAAAAATCCCAGAATTATGTAAGCCTCCTGGGTCCAGGCAAGTGGCAGAAGTGCCAAGAGGCTTTACCATCACGATGCCTCCAGCTATTCAGTATCTGACAACATGGAAGGCTTTGGCTACCGGAAAGCAACATCTGCCTTTTCTCTCTGTTTGCATTCCAGCCCTGAATGAAAACCTCCAGCTTAAAATAACAATAGTAACAATTACTCCTGCTGTTGTTCCACCCAGTCCTCTAGCTGCTCTGCCAGAGGAACATTTCCTTCTGGATACTGCAGACTTTTTCCAGATTTGGACCACTACAATAATATGGACACCCACTATCAAGGGCAAAGCAAAAGCAACATATATCTTTGGGGTTTTTTTTTCACAAAGTGGAAGAACAAAGAAAAACGCTGGTCTTCTCTAAAGGAAACCAGCAATTATGTTTCCTTGAAAATCCTAACAGTGAATAGTGGTGCCTCAATTTTCACTAAAAAATATCACAGCAAGCCTCTGGAAAAAAATGTCCATTTAAAGCCTCAGCTCTGAGTTTATTGATTACCAGCGTATCCATCACTGCACTACAGCAAAAATCCATAAAGCTAGGTCATCCCAATACAAACTGGCAACTCTACCTCACATGCAATCACACCACAAAGATGCAGCCATGCAAGCAGCGACTTCACGCACCTAAATGCAGCAAGAGCTGCCATTACCTAATTGCCACTTAGAGGATGAATGAAAGAATTTCAAATACCAGCTTTCAAAAAAACCAAAAACCAAACCTGAACAACCAACCTAACTAACCAAACCCACCCCACACATCTAAATCTCAAAATTGTTAACTCTTTATTTAAATATGGATGCATGGATAAACAAGAAGCTCCTGGACAAACTCAAACACAAGAAGGAAGCTTCCAGAGGATGGCAGCAAGGACAAGCAACCTGAAATGAATACAGTGAGATTGTCTGAGCAGACAGGGATCGGGTTAGGAAAGCCAAAGAACTGACAGAATTAAATCTGGCCAGGGATATAAAGGGCAACAAGAAAAGCTTCTACAGGTACACCAGTGATAGAAGGAAGATTAGGAAAAATGCAGGCCCTCTCCAGAAGGAAACAGAAGACCTGGTTATTTGGGATACAGAAATGACTGAGGTACTCACTACTTTTTTGCCACAGGTCTTCCTCATGAAGCACTCCAGTCCCATCACCCAAGTCATAGAAGGCAAAGTCAGAGACATGGAGAAGCAATAACCACCCACTGCAGGACAACATGATGTTCAAGAATATCTACAGAACCTGAAGGGGCACAAGTCCATGGGATCCGATGAGTTGATTTCCAGGTCCTGAGGAAACTGGCCGAGGAGACAACTAAGCACTATCTATCACATTTGAGAAGTCATGGCAGGCCTGCAAAGTTCACACTGTTGCATTAAAAAGGGAAAAAAGGAAGATCCAGGGAACCACAGGCCAGTCTGTGTCACCTCTGTATCCAGCAAGATCATGGAGCAGATCCTCCTCAAAACTATGGTAAGGTACGTGGAAAATAGGGAGGCAATTGGTGACCACCAACATGGCTTTGCTAAGGGCAAATGATGCCTGACAAATCTGGTAGCCTTCTTCTTTGGGGACACAGCATTGGTGGATGAGGGAAGAGCAACAGACATCACCTACCTGGACTTGTGCAAGGCATTTGACACTGTCCTGCACAACATCCTTATCTCTAAGCTGGAGAGACATGGATTTCATGGGTGGACCACTTGGTCTGGTTAGTCACACTCCAAGTGACATTCCTCAGGGGTAGGTACTGGGAACAGGACTTTTTATTATCTCTGTTCATGACATGGACAGTGGGATTGAGGGCACCCTCAGCAACTCTGCAGATGACACCAAGCTGTGTGGTGAGTTCAAGAAGCTGGAGCAAAGGGATGCCATCCAGAGGGATCTGAACAGGCTCAAGAAGTGAAACTGTGCAAATCTGATGGAAATAAACAAGGCCAAGTGCAAGGCTCTGCACATGGGTAGAGCAATCCCAAGCACAAATACAGGCTGAACAGAGAATGGACTGAGAGCAGCCCTGGGGAGAAGGAGAACTTGGGAATGTTGGTGGATGAAAAACTGAACTTAAGCCAGAAATGTAAGCTGGCAGCCCAGAAAGCCAACCATATCGTGGTCCACGTGAAAAGCAGCATGACCAGCAGGTTGAAGGAGGTGATTATACCCCACTGCTCTGCTCACATGAGAGCCCACCTGGACCACTGCATCCAGCTCTGTGATCCTCAGCACAGGAAAGACATGGACCTGTTGGAATGAGTCCAGAGGAGGGCCATGAAGATGATCAGAGGACCGGAACACCTCTCCTATGAAGGCTGAGAGAATTGGGGCTGTTCAGACTGGACAAGAGAATGCACTCGGGAGACCTCCTAGCATCCTTCCAGTACCTAAAGAGAGCTTTCAAAAAAGCTGGAGAGGGAGTTCTCACTTTAAAATGTAGTGACAGAATGGGGGGTAATGCCTTAAAACCAAAAGAGGTCAGGTTTAGATTAGGTATTAGGAAGAAATTACACACTGTGAGGGTGGTGAGGCACTGAATCAGGTTGCCCAGCAAAGTTGTGGCTACTCCATCCCTGGAAGTGTTCAAGACCAGGTTCGATAGGGCTTTGAGCAACGTGATCTAGTGAAATGTGTCCATGCCCATGGTAGGGGGGATTGGAACTAGCTAATCTTTAAGGTCTCTTCCAACCCAAGCCATTCTAGGATTCCATGAAATATGAGGAGTCATCAAAAAATCTCATCCTGTAGCAGAATACAAAGGCATCCTCTTAAGGCTCTGGGTGCCATGATTTGTTTAAGCGATGTGGGACATAATCATGTTTAATATTAAAAAGATACTAGTGCAACACATCTGATAGCAAAACTGACATTTATACTGTCATTATATGCACTTATCATCAAATATAACCTGCACTATCATGCAAAGTGCTCAGATGGTTCGAAGGCAAAAATAATGTATGTTCAATGCTATTTAGGAATATTAATAAGCTCCTTTATTTTAAGATGTAAAGCATTAATAGCTGTTCTGAAGAGGGCTTACTTTTAACCTTTAACAACATTCAAGTGCCTGTAATTTTTATCAGATTGTTTGGATTTTGATTGAGCTGAAGTCCTGAAGCTACAATTAAACTTGCAGCTACCTTCTCTCACTAGGCTTCCTGCAACAGCTGGAAGACTCTTTGAAGTCTGCACAGACATGGAAGAAACGTTATTTATGGCTGGTTTGCACAGTGCACGTAGAAACAAGTTGTGTTGTGCATTTCCAGTGCCGGTGACAGATCATTTCTCACCAGTACTACAGGAAGTCTTCAAAACTATTTCCCTCTCCCCAGATGCTCTACAGGACCAAGCTAAGAAGCTGGAAATGCTGCAGGGCAGGTTTTCAAGAGCTCTGAATGGCCCAAAAGCAATTCCTATTACAGTCAGCATTAAACCCCACCACCAGCTCCACTGAAGACAGAAGTGGCCTAACTCAGCCTGTTGATGGCTACCTACCTGGAAAGCCCAGCAGATCTCAGGATGGGCTGCTAAACCCATTTAAAAATTTAAATTTTTTAAAAGAAAGGATGCCTTTTAAAAGAAGGGAGAAATCAGCTTAGATAGTAGAGGAGGAAGGGGGATTTCAGTCCAAAAGAGCCACCCACATACTGCCACATCTCTCTGACCAGCTCCACAGCCAAGGGATGAAGCTGTGGGCTCTGCAGGAGCAGAGGGACAGCACCACTGGAGCCCTGCAGCAGGGGCTGCACTGTGCTGGCACATGTGTAATGACCAAGCCAACAAACACTGATGTCAAAGGAAGTTACGCTCACGCAGTGGAAGCCATACAATTAGTAGTGTCATCATCTAGGAGAAAGAAATAAAATATTGTTTTCTCCCAGGCAAAGCCACGGGTGTTTTTTATTTGTGTTAACTTGCTTTAAGTGCCTGCAGGGTCCATGCCTTTGATTTACTGTGGGTGACAGGCAGTACAGGCACAGACACGTTTAGGTATAATTATTATAGTAGCCAGGCCCATATACCAAAAACAGCAGCAAAATCAACAACAGCTCAATAAGACAATGGAGAATTTTCCAACACAAAACCCTACGTCTCTCTACATCCCTGCAACCCTACTCAAAGCCTGCTCTTGACTCTGAAAAAAAAGAGTGAAATCAGGAAGTTTTCACATCAGTGGTTGCATTGTTACTAATCCCATGCAACACCAATTTCACCCAAAAAAAACCTGTATTTTGTAGTTTTCATAGAATCATAGAATCATTTACATTGGAAAATACCTCTAAGATCATCCAGTCCAACCATTAACACAGCACCGCCAAGTCCACCACTAAACCACATCCCCAAGTGCCACACCTACACATCCTTTAAATCCCTCTGGGGATGGTGACACTTCCCTTGGCAACCTCTTCGAATGGTTGACAGCCCTTTCCATGAAGAAATTTTTCCTAGTATCCAATCTAAATATCCCCTGGCACAACTTGACATGATTTCCTCTCTTCCTATGGCTTTCTACATTGTAGAAGTGACTGACCTCCACCTACTTACACCCTCCTTTCAGGCAGTTGTAGAGAGTGATAAGGTCCCTCCTGAG